>JAVJIF010010331.1:0-161767 GCA_038442645.1 Agave tequilana
CCCAATCACCGCTATTATTAGCTAGTGGTACAGTCTGACGATGAGATCATACTTGAGACTTGGACGAGTTCATCACTTCAAGCGAAGCTCTTGATCTGAAGTAGAATGCCAAAATTCCAGCTAGAGTGGTCAGTTTTTGATCACCTCGAGTTCACCACGTGTCTATCCAGTCCTTGGACGATCGCATGACACGTGTTCATACCCAGAATATCTAAAAAAGAGTCCTAATCTCATATAAACTCCAGGCAGTTCAAGCAGCCAAAGGACAGAGATAGAGTCGGTTACAAGTACTCCTAACTCCAAGCCAAATGTTCGTTTGAATCTGGCGGTTACAGCTCAAGAGCAGATCAACCATATTGGTAGTTGGATAGACCCCACAGGATAAAGATAATAAGGACTCTACCAATTCAAATAAGAATATTTGGCTCCAATCGCCTTTAAAGTAAGCAGTTGAGATAAGATAGATATTCAAATAGATAAGAGCTTTGTGACCTTATCCAACTGACACCTACATGTATAAATAATAGACCTTCTCCAATTAGAGAGAGAAGAATCAATCCTAAAAACCCTAGCATACTATATCAGATGTCTCCATTGTAATTTTCTCTTAATTATAGTAGAATTCTCTCCCTCTCTTGCACCATAGTTTTTTCCTTTCAGATTTTCACGTAAATCTATGCGTTTGCTCTGGCTTGATCTGAACAATTCATCCATTAGTCCATACAATTTGGTGTGTGGATAACTCCCCGAGAATTAT
This sequence comes from Agave tequilana, assembly GCA_038442645.1. Lineage (NCBI taxonomy): Eukaryota > Viridiplantae > Streptophyta > Magnoliopsida > Asparagales > Asparagaceae > Agave > Agave tequilana. The sequence goes on from JAVJIF010010331.1 coordinate 758, forward strand.
CCACAAAATTTGGTGCTTTTATTGAGATTATTTTGAGTCTATACTCGAAGATCTCTCCTACTTCAAAATCTAACCCCTCCTCAAAATAGCTTCACATTGCGGACATGGCTTCACCAAGGAAGAACGTTTCCCAGGCTACAACTGCTGCCCCAGCCTCTTCGAAAGGGAAGGAGAAAGCCACTGAAATCGCTAAGCCTGCAAGTCGTCATCCCAACCTATCTGACGTCCACATTGTTTGGACACATATATTGCATAAATATTATTACATTCCTACATATATTCTGTAATGAATATTGCAAATAACTTGTCTTAATGTCCTAATTCATGCAGGGTATAATAGGGAGAAAAATCATGAAATTTATCCAATTAAATTCAAAAGTTCAAAATAAAAGGATGATTCAAATCCAAAGGTTTTAGAAGCTATCTTATCTGAAAACTGGATATATCAGATAAGATAATATTATCTAATTTCAAGAGAAAAATGGATTGTTTAAAGACCTTATCTGTTTCACTGAAGATAAGTGAATATCTTATTAATTTTAGAAGACAAATTAAAAATTCAAGTGGATAAATGGATAGAGAGAAGATCAATGGATGGGATGAAACAATTTAGATTCAGATTCAGGCTGGATACAATTTAGCATTTTAATCATAACTTTTGTTACTGAAACTCAAATCTAATGATTCAAGATACTACAGAAAGAAGACTTAAAGTGCTACAATTCTTCTTATCATCGCTCGTTCCAATTTTATCCGTTTATAAGTAATATTCAGTAATCAACACGCCAACAGCCTGCAGATCAGAATTGAATTTCTGGATAAATCAAATCAAGTTTGGAGATAAGGGGAGAATTCAAATTCAAAAATATCCTGATCTTCCTATCTTCATACGCTTTCTATCCTCTGATTTTCTCCTATAAATACCATCATACCTCAAAGGCAAAAAGGGCACCATTTCAGATAGAGAGCTTTAGTTTAGGTTTTCTTTTCTTCTTCAATGTAATTTTTATTTTCTTTATAGCTTAGGTTAGAGAGAGTTACCTGATTAAAAGAGAGAAAGAGTTATTGTAGAGTGATACTATTGTAATTTCTCAAGAAACTGATATTGAAGGTGACAATCTATAGAGGTTTCCCCACTTTTTCTCATTGTGCTCGATTTCGCTGAAGCCCTGCTTTCTTTATTCTTCTTTATTACTTTGCTTTACTTCATGCTAAGTTAAATTTCATTATTGGTTCAACAGTAGAGGTAAATATTCTTCTTTTATTTCTTTTTATTTTTGATTTTTGCATCAACACTTTTCTTTTATCTCTTTTTATTGCCTTTTCTTTTATAATTAAAATAAAACAACACCACCATTTCTTCTTCTACCATCTTTTCTTAACTTAACTTAATATTTTTATTTTCTTTTTATAAAACTAAGAAGATAAGTATTAATTAGTTTTCGTAAATTAAAAGAAGAAACTTACATAACGCTTCATCACTGTCCCTCCTTGTGGATCACGGCCCCGTTAGCCCTAGGCTACACGGTTGAATTGAGAACCTAGCATCGTTCTAAATTTCTATATTTTTTTGTGCAGGTTCAGCTCGATCACACATCACTAACGCTGAAGATTCCCAATCTTCTTCTACCTCACCACAGAGGGTCCTTGCAGCCATGTCCGAACCCTGACACCCCTAATCAGCAACTCCTCCAGATGCTTTTCATCATGTAGAAGCAGATGAAAGAGCAGCAACCAGTGATGGGTCGACCCCGCTAGGTAGCTACCCTCGAAAAGATGCACCAACTCGTGTTCAGACTATACTACTTAAGCAGTTGACATACTGCGAAAATCGCAGTCCCCCGAACTGGCGAAGAAAGAGCTCGGGCTCTCCCGTCATCAAAATATGACGGGGAAGCCGTGCATACCACTGGCAGTTTGAAGCGCTATATGTCAGAGACTCACGATGATGATGAGCGCTCCAAGAACTCAGCGCATCCCCGCAGCCCAATGTTTCCTTGCATTGAGGACATTGCGGATCTGGTTTAAAAGCGGCTTAACTAAGTGAGCCAACGGCCTCCGAAAGGAATGAAGCATATCCGACTGAAGCCCTCTGACTCACCACTATCAAAGAAAATCACCATGCTCTGATTCTCGAGGAAATTCATGATGCCCTCCTTCAATTGGTACTCGGGAACCTTTGAAACCTTCCTGTATCTCTGGCAGTTCCAAGATAAAAATGGCGGTCTATGCTCACGATCACCTTCTTCTTTGTCGAGCGTTCCCTTCAGTTTTAAGGGCGCTGCCTACCATTAGTTCTATTAGCTCCCAAAGAATTTCCTTCAGAGTTTCGACGATGTAACTAACACCTTCTACAATCAGTTCGCTTCTTAAAGACTTTTAGATGAATAACAACCATCTCCTCATGGTTAGGATGAAACCAGGAAGAGCCTGAAGACCATATCAACTATTTTCAAAGTCATATGGCTCTGATATACAACTGCAATAAAGATATAGTCGCCGCTGCATTCATCAGTGGGCTACAAGCTACCCACTCATTCTACAAGCATCTGGTGACAGTGTCACCAAGATGAGGGACATTTTTGTCTGAGCACAAAAGTACATGCATATCGAAGAATCGACTCGCGGTGTAACCAATCACCTTTCAAAACAAGGACCCGATGCGAGAAATCGAAGCAACAGTTCCCCGAGGAAGAATCTAAACCACAACTTCTCTGTTGTCCATAAACCACCCCAACACGCGAGCGAGTCAAACAAGAACGACGCTATAGAGCCTGACCTAATTTCATTCAAGATTCCCGTCGACCATGTGTTCAACGCCATCAAAACCAGCCTTGTGTCAGGCGCCCGACTCGACCGCTCTTGCAAAACCTGAAGGGACTCGGATCTAGGGATTATTGCACCTTCGATGACAGGTTGGGTCATCCCACCATCGATACCGAATCCTCCAATGTGAAAATACACCTAGAGGGGGAGTGAATAGTTATAAGGCTAATCTAATGACAAATGATGCGGAATTAAAACTAATTGCAACACACTTAGTGTAACCAAAGAGTGTAGCCAAATTCCCGGTGAAGGGCTCTGGACTATCTCCTCTAAATTCCTCTAAATAAGCGTTGAGGTGCTATATGAAGCTCTCTTGGTTGAACACAAGTGAGGCACACAAACAAATCCAAGCATATAAATGATATGAACAATATGAAATGATGTAAGGCACAATATAAGAGAGAGTTAGAGATAGTGGATCAAACACAAACACATGGATATGTTTCGAGGTTCGAGCACCCAGCTATACGTCCCCGCCTTCACACAGAAGGATTTTCACTATATCGTCCACACAGGACTTCCCACATAGGGAACCTCCACTGAAGATTTGGGTAAATACAATTTGGGAGTACACAACTCCTCTCTCAACAAATACAACTTCTCACTAGAGGTAAGGCACAAAGTCAACACAATATCAGCCTCATAAATGAGGATAGGCACAAAGCCACACAACCACAATCACCTCACACTTGAGGGAATAGGCACAAAGCCACCACTCCAATAATCACCTCTTCATTAAAAGGGATATCAACACAATCACCTCTCACTAAAGGGATATCACAAATAAAGAAGGGTTTACAATACTTGGTGGTATCCACAACCACAAACCAATTTCCCCACAAAATAGATCCTAATAGATAGGATATATAGATAAGCTCAAGTGTGAGAAAATAAAGTATTTGGAACAAATAAAAATACTTGAAAAAAATCTCTAAATAGATATTGAAAGTAGATCAAAAAAACAATTCCCAAAAGACTCTATTTTCTTTGAATTTCCAATACTTTAAAAACAAATAAAAAAATGATCTTTTAAACCAAAAACTCTTTTGAAAACTTGCTGTTAAACACTTGTAAAGATTGAAAATTTTACTCTCTAAAAACTTATCTCAAACAACTCAAGAAATGGGGTATTTATAGCCCCAAATGAAATCTGCCCGTTGGCAGCAGGAAAGGGTAATTTTGCCCTTCTAGTCGACCGGCGGCCGGTCGACCGGCCAACGGTCATTTTTATGATCGTTGTGCCTCCGGTCAATCGCCCGGTCGACCGGGACTGGATACAGAGAGCAGCAGCTCTCTGCCGGTCGACCTGCCGGTCGATCGGGGCCATTTCCACAGAGCAGAACTCTCTGGCGGTCGACCGACCCGGTCGACCGTCTCCATCCAGCCTTGGCTGCGTGCACGTCCTGTGCACGCCGTCGACCAGAACGGTCGACCGACTTTTGCCTCGGTCGACCGGTCCGGTCGACCGGCAGACAGCCTGGTCTAAACTTTAAGGGATTGAAAACTTGGGTTTTTGACTTTAATTAAATCTTATAAAATCACATAAATTCCACAAAAATCATTTCTTATTATATCTTTGAAATACAAATATGTGTGAATAAAATTCAACACATATTATAAACTATTTGAACCATTTTTGTCTTCTTAAAAATTTGCCTTAAACCAAAAATGGTATTTTCTAGAAACCAAACTTCTAAATAAAAATACGGTTCTTCTATAAACTTGTATAAATACAAAAACATGATATTGAAACAACTTTGAAGCATATTGTATATGGATAGAATCCAATATACATGAATGATATTATATCTATGTTTTTGACATTAAAAATAAGTTTTATTTAAATACAAAACTCCAAACTCATGAATAGACTATCAAAATAAGTTTTTCTAAATAGATGAAGCATAAATGTATATAGATCAAATCTAATATACATTAAATTATGTAAACTTGTTTTGATTTTATCTATTCATGAAAATCATATATATGAAAAATCAAAACTGGTTAAACCAAAACATGAAACTTTAAACTTGTGTGTGTATTGTGAACTTGAGCATATCAACACTATCTAATTTTTGACACAAGATCTAAATCATAAACTAAACAAACCGATGTCTTCTTGTAGAACTCCGTCTCCAAGTCGACTCGATCCAAACATGATCTAATGAGCTTGACTCCAATAGAGTGCTACATGCGATCTTGACGCTCGAGCTCTTGAATCACCATGTGAAAGCTCCATAACACTTTTGTTGAAGCTAATCACCTACTAATATCTTAATCAAATATCTGAAACTAAATATCACAAGATTATTAGTAAACAATAACTACATGAGTTAATCATCATCAAAACTAGAGTGAAGGGCCTCTGGGCCAACAATCTCCCCCTTTTTGATGATGACAAAACTCATGGAGTTATATATGCATGGATTAAAGTTAAGCTTCATAGAAGCTCCCCCTTAACTCATGCATAACAATAACATAAAGATATGCAATGAATGCTCAATATAAATATGCATAAACATGATATTTGATATCAATGAAATAAACATGCTTTTGATGCCAACAAAGATGCTCTTGATACCAATGGTAAAAGATAACAAATTAAACAAACATGTATATATAAAAACTCCAAATTTCTCTCCCCTTTTTGTCAATTCATCAACAAAGGGGTACAAACGCTAAAGGCATAAATAGTATTTTTCTTTCTTTTTGCATAAATCAAAACAATAAAGGTGTATAGCATGAAGAGGAGAGACGTGAAGTTAACTTCCCCTACATACATGCATTTATATGAAAGAGATGATTAAACCCTTACCACATAAAGCGTAATATACAATGTAGAAAAGGAGATGTGAAGCTCCTCCTACACACGTGTAAGTCATATATAAGAGCGGTCAACCTCCTCAATATGAGATACACACAACATGAAGCTATATATAGAGAAGATGTTAAGCTCCCCTTGCATATAAGCAATACATATCAAAACTTTTGATACAAAATTATGATACCAATTGAAAATAAACAAAAATTTTAAGATACCAAAAGATACTAATTGAAAATATCTTATAAACTTTTGATACCAATGCAAAATGAAACATTGTATGTTTTTAATACCAATTGAAACATATATGTATTTTAGAATCATGATACCAAATGTAAACATTTTGTAATTTTGATACCAAATGAGAATATTTTGTAATTTTTATATCAATTGAAATTGAAAACCAAATATTTTTATGTAAACATAACTCATTTCAATATAGAAACCAATTTAAAATGAAATATGATACCAATTGAAAAATAATATACCAAATCATATCATTTTTCCATCATAAAGAGTAGAAGTAAGATACCAATTGAAAATACAATCGATTGAAAATTAAAACATGAAGTTTTCTCTCCCTTTATGAAACACCAATGAAAATGATGCATAAGCTTGTATAAATTACCAATTTGAAAATTAATAGTCATTAAGGAGTAAATCAAGCTTAGCATAAACATAATTTGTGCTTTAAAATATAAAGATATAGCAAGTACAATCAAATCATGTATATATGTATGAAAATGTGAATACCAATAGAAATTGACACTTTTTAAGTTTTGAAGCATACATATATAGAAAACTAAAGATGAGTATACAAACATGAAAATATCAATTGGGATACCAATTGAAAATATGATGAGGATCAAGTGTATAACTCATACCTTCCACCCTATCATGCACTTGTTTAAATAGATTTTCAATTAAGAGTATACAAGGCATGGTCGCCCATCCAACCACCCTTCGATGGAAGGGGTTTTCAAAAATAAGTTTGAAAATAATTTTAGCATAATTGAAAACTCCTCCAAAATGAAGAAATACGCAACTAGTTTTATGATAAACTTGAAAACTAGTACGAAATCCTTCAAGAAAGGAATAAAACAATAACATATCCATGAAAACATGAAAATCACACAATCATCAACACTCAAATAGCAATAGAGCTCATATAATCTCATGAAAACAAATCATGAGTAAACAACAAATATAGAGTGTAATAAGTTATGTAATCAACAAAAGTCTAAGCTTAATATGAAATTCTTTTGTAAAAATCATCAAAACTAAATCTACTTCAGGTATGTGTATGTTTAGTCAAAACTAAAGGTATACATACATATCCAAACACAATTGAGTCTATAAAAAGATTTTGCATGAAAGGCAAATGACTCACGGTTATACATTTATATCCAATAGTTTTAACAAAATTACCATATACATGAAGCTAAATACATATTCATGAAAAATATGTACAAAATAGAGAATACAACTCAAAATATATGAATCATCAAAACTATGCTATATACATATAATGGGTACAAATGAGCAATCAAGCACAAACATATAATAATCAATTTGTGACTCATTAGTTGTACAAGCATGTGCACAAGTTTTAATGAAAGTTACATCTAAACATGTAATCAAAACTTGAAGCATAAAATGAAACATAAATCAATATGATCATTATGTAAATGCACATGTCTTAGATCTATGATATACACAATAGCTAAACTAGTGTGAGAACACAAAATATGGATCCCTATGGGTGTATCACAAATACTATACATGTATGTCATAGGTCTAAATATCATGGCATTTAACATACTAATCATAAAAATAAATTTGACATGCTAAAAATTAATCATGAAAGCATGTAAACATAAATAGGAGTTTAGAGATTGTTACCAAAACCATAAGGGTACATCTCTAGGTCTCCAAACCAAGGTGGTCCTCCCACCAAACTCCCCTTGAAAGTGATGCATCCAAAATTGTCACCATTAAGCTCGGAACGCATCCACCTCAAGACACCAATAACTCTCACGTTATGTGAGAGCCCCCACCTACATCAAAGATAGGAGTGACTTTTGGTACCCATACTCTTTTGGGTCCATGGGGGTTAGCTCCTTTCCTAACCCAAAAAATTTATTTACAAAATTTGAATCTTTAATTCTATCAAAGCAAAATTTTGCAAGGCGGCCCTTACGTCCACAATGTGTACAAGTGTACACATGAGCATACATGTGTGTTGTGTGTATATACGTGGGAACCGTGTATATGCCGTGGTTTGTGTGCATGCATAGGTGGAACTTGTTTTTTGTGAAATATGGATTCTAAACGTGTGTGGTTCATGGCACATTGGCTCAAAGTGGAGCCCAAATAATCAACATTTTTCTTCAAAAAAATATCATTTTTAATATTTGAAGATAAAGTGGTGCATGTAATAGGTAAGCTAGATGATGAAGCTACACTAGCATGGCAAACATGTGAGTTAATATTATTTTTCAAAGAAATATTTTTCTTAGAAACCAAATCTAGCTCTTTTGAAATAGAAGAAATTTTATTTTTCAAAGATTCATTCTCTTTTAACACAAAATTAAGTTTTGAAGATAAAGCCTCATTTTTCTTCAAAACAATTTCACAATTATTTTTACTTTTTAAAATCTTATTTTCATTTAGGATAAGTTCAAGTTGGGATTTCAAAGAGTCTCTCTCATTAGAAATCTCAACCTTCTCTTGCAAAGACAAATCAAGTTTTGAAATCAAATCCACATTTTCTTTATTTAATGTAAAACTTTTCTTTTTCAAAAGTTTATATTTTTCTAACAATTTTTCACAAACAATGGAAAGTTCTTCCCTAATGCATCGGTATCAATATATTCTTCACAAGAAGAACTATCATCTAGTTGAGTATCCAAGTTTACCTCTAGGGAGTCATTCCCTGGACCATGAAGCAACGTTGTTCGGATTCTCCTCCACTAGATTTCTCCTCCTCATTGATTTGCGTTTGTAGGTCGGGAGATGTCAATATGTTCCGCGCTGCAAAGGTGGAAACACAATTAGAAACCATATATAAATATTCTTTACTAAGTGATTTTCTAAGTGCCTCTAGGGCTTGTGCATTGGCCTCCATATGCTTGCTATTACCAAGATAAGATTTCTTGATAGCGGCAAGGAAAACATGCAAGCCTAGGGTTTTTAGGTACATACTTATCCTAAATTTTCACATGTCAATGTTGGAAATATTAAACATAGGAGGGGGTCAAGCAATCCATAAGTGTGTGAATAGACAAGTATGTGTGCAAATGCAAAAATAGATTAGCAACCAAGATCTCACTCCTAGGCGGTTAAACCTAATATCAAAAGCGTAGGCTCTGATACCAATTGAAAGTACACCTAGAGGGGGGTGAATAGGTGTAAGGCTAATCTAATGACAAATGATGCGAAATTAAAAACTAATTGCAACACACTTATTGTAACCAAAGAGTGTAGCCGAATTTCTGGTGAAGGGCTCTGGACTATCTCCTCTAAATAAGAGTTGAGGTGCTATATGAAGCTCTCTTGGTTGAACACAAGTAAGGCACACAAACAAATCCAAGCATATAAATGATATGAACAATATGAAATGATGCAAGGCACAATATAAGAGAGAGTTAGAGATAGTGAATCAAACGCAAACACAAGGATATGTTTCGAGGTTCGAGCACCCAGCTCTACGTCCCCGCCTTCACACAGAAGGATTTTCGCTATATCATCCACACATGACTTCCCACACAGGGAACCTCGACTGAGGATTTGGGCAAATACAATTTGGGAATACACAACTCCTCTCTCAACAAATTCAACCTCTCACTAGAGGCAAGGCACAAAGCCAACATAATATCAACCTCACAAATGAGGGATAGACACAAAGCTACAACCACAATCACCTCACACTTGAGGGAATAGGCATAAAGCCACCACTCTAATAATCACCTCTTCACTAAGAGGTATATCAACACAATCACCTCTCACTAGAGGGATATCACAAATAAAGGAGGTTTACAACACTTGGTGGTTTTCACAACCACAAACCAATTTTTCCCACAAAATAGATCCTAATAGATAGGATAGATAGATAAGCTCAAGTGTGAGAAAGTAAAGTGATTGGAACAAAGAAAAATACTTGAGAAAATCTCTAAATAGATATTGAAAGTTTGATCAAAAACAATTCCCAAAATACTCTATTTTCTTTAAATTTCCAACGCTTTAAAAACAAATAAAAAATGATCTTTTAAATCCAAAAACTCTTTTGAAAACTTGCTGTTAAACACTTGTAAAGATTGAAAATTTTGCTCTCTAAAAACTTATCTCAAATAGCTCAAGAAATGGGGTATTTATAGCCCCAAATGAAATATACCCGTTGGCAGCAGGAAAGGGCAATTTTGCCCTCCTGGTCGACCGGCCCAACGGTTATTTTTATGACCGTTGTGCCTCCGGTCGACCGGGACTGGATATAGAAAGCAGCAGCTCTCTGCCGGTCGACCGGCCGATCGACCAGGGCCATTTTCAAAGAGCAGAAGCTCTCTGGCGGTCGACCGACCCGGTCGACCGGCCTCCAGCCTTGCTGCATGCACGTCCTGTGCACGTCGGTCGACCGACTTCTGCCTCGGTCGACCAGTCCGGTCGATCGGCAGACAGCCTGGTCTAAACTTTAAGGGATTGAAAACTTGAGTTTTTGACTTTAGTTAAATTCCATAAAATCACATAAATTCCACAAAAATTAGTTCTTATTATATCTTTGAAATACAAATATGTGTGATAAAAATTTAACACATATTATAAACTATTTGAATCATTTTTGTGTTCTTGAAAATTTGCCTTAAACCAAAAATGGTATTTTCTAGAAACCAAACTTCTAAAGGAAAATACGGTTTTTCTATAAACTTGTATAAATACAAAAACATGATATTGAAACAACTTTGAAGCATATTGTATATGGATAGAATTCAATATACATGAAGGATATTATATCTATATTTTTTGACATTAAAAATAAGTTTTGTTTAAATACAAAACTCCAAACTCATGAAATAGACTATCAAAATAAGTTTTTCTAAATAGATGAAGCATAGATGTATATAGATCAAATCTAATATACATTAAACCATGTAAACTTGTTTTCATTCTATCTATCCATGAAAATCATATATATGAAAAACTGAAACCGGTTAAACCAAAAACCACAACATGAAACTTTAAACTTATGTATGTATTGTGAACTTGAGCATATCAACACTATCTAATCTTTAACACAAGATCTAAATCATAACTAAACAAATGATGTCTTCTTGTAGAACTCCGTCTCCAAGTCGACTCGATCCAAACGTGATCCAATGAGCTTGACTCCAACAGAGTGCTACATGCGATCTTGACGCTCGAGCTCTTGAATCACCATGTGAAAGCTCCAAAATACCTTTGTTGAAGCTAATCACCTACTAATATCTTGATCAAATATCTGAAACTAAATATCATAAGATTATTAGTAAACAATAACTACATGAGTTAATCATCATCAAAACTAGAGTGAAGGGCCTCTGGACCAATACAATGACACCTCCAAGATTTGGTTAATCAGGGTATATCCGAGAGTTCATTCTCAACCCGGGATAACCCTCGGAGACTAAAGAGCGAAGGGAACACCCACCACAAGATGATCAGGCAGGCAATGCCCTCACCAGTGCAGGAAGGTGAATGCCATCTTCGACACCTCCCCGATAGAGGGCACCACAGTGAAGGAAATGACCATTTATGTTAATGAAGCATGAAGAAATGATTATCTGGCAATACTATCAAGCCCACCTTCATTACCATGCGGGCCTATCCACTTCTTGGACACAGATGCTTACACCGTGCACTTTCCGTATAACGACGCTTTGGCATGACAATGCATATCTGTTGTTGCTGAATGTCAAATATCTTAGTCGATGGAGGGAGCAATGTCAACATTATGTACAAACACACCTTAGATCGAATGGAGGACACTTCCGAATTGGTTCGAAAGATGATTCTCTCTCAGACCCAGTCACTTCTCTATAGATTTGACGGGAGTAAGAAGCGCTCGCCATGAACAATTATCCGAGCGAATCCATACAATGTTGTCACAAAGTTTTGCGCCCTTGACATTGAATCTTCCTACAATGCTATCCTCAAGAGGCCATGGATTCATATGATAAGGGCAGTCTCATCCACCCATCATCAACTCTAATGTACCCCACACCAATAGGAATGATGACATAAAGGGTGATCAGGCGATGGCCCAATCCATAGCTGCAGTAGCCGGAAAGAAGTCTGACTAGATAAGAAAGACCCCCAACCAGTCTCTGATGAAGATTCCTCTATGAATAAGAAGCAAAAGAGAATTGCTGACAAATAGCAATTACAGAGTAGCGAAACCTAAGACTCCAACTCCCCTGCCAAGTCGGAGATCCAGACCCCGACTCACCCATAAAGTCAGAAGTCCCAGACAATAGGACCGAGGAGGGACCCAGATCGTTTCTTGTAGATCCACATCATCCAGAGCTAGTCCTTCGAATTGGCTCGAAGCTGATTCCTCAAGGGAAGTCCTTATTCAATAAGTTCTTGTAGGACAATTTGGATGTATTCTCATGGGCTCCCACTAATATGCCTGGAATCAATCCTAATATTATCTGCTACAAGCTCTCCATCAAGGCAAACGCCAAGCTAATAAAGCAGAAGCCAAGAAGAATAAATGAGAAACTGAGTTAGGCCATCAACGATGAAGTTGACCGCCTGCTTCAGGCTGGCTTCATCTGAGAGACCTTTTACCCCAACTGGCTCTCCAATCCCGTCCTTATGAAAGAAGAAAAATAGCAAGTGGAGGGCTACATCGACTTCACTAACCTTAATAAAGCTTGCTCAAAGGATATTTTCCCCCTCTCGGGGATCGTTCAGCTGGTAGAGGCAATAGCGAGCCATGAACTTCTCATCTTCATAGTTGACTACTCCGGGTACAATCAGATCAGGATGCACCCACCGGATGAATATAAGACTATTTTTACTACTGGTTGGAGAATTTATTCTACAAGGTGATGCCCTTCGGTCTCAAAAATGCTAGAATCACCTTCCAGCACATGGTTGACAAAGTCTTCAAGAATCTAATCAGGAGAACAATGGAAGTGTACGTTGATTCATGTTAGTGAAAAGTGTCTTCTGCACCGATCACCTGCAATATTTGGGCAAAGCTTTCGACCTCCTGCGGAAGTGCAAGGTGAAGGTTAACCTCGAGAAATGCACATTCGGGGTTACTTCCGAAAGTTTTTATAGGTCATCTAGAAGGGAGTGAATAGGTGACTAACTAATCTAATGCCAAACAATGTGGAATTAAAACTATTATGTGCAAACTAAAACTATTATGCTAACACAACAAGTATAACCAAAGAATGTAACCGAATTTTCACTGAAGAACTATGAACAATCTGCTCAAGATTCCTCTAAATTAAGAGTTGAGGTGCTACTATGGATCTCTTGGTTAAATACAAGTGTGAGAACACAAATAACCCAAGCATATATATCAATTGAGCACAAGATATATCAAGCATATAGAGATGAACAATAAAAGCATGCAAGATATATAAATACAAGTGAAGAGAGAGATGAACAATTGTAAACACGGGAGAATTGTTTCAAAGTTCGAGCACACTTGCTCTACGTCCCCACCTTCAACACTATGAAGGATTTTCACTATAATCAAACCCCAAGATCACACTCAGTGCCGCAACACCTACAACGAGATCCCTCAAGAACTCTTGGACCTGCAAATCTCTCACTTGTTCGTGCAAGAACAACACACGCAAGCTCACTAGCTTGCCGAGGCTGCACCTCTACAATGAGCTCCCTCAAGAACTCTACACAACGCGAACCTGCAAGCTTGCCTCCTCAATTACTAATGGTGCAGCACTTGTGATCACTTATCTTGATCACAAAAACAAACTCTCACAATAAGGATCCTAGATGATAGATATTGCTATGAAAAGCTCAACCTTGTGTGAGAAAAACAAGATAGAGTTATGGTGAAAAACTCAAGGAAATCCCTTTGAAGAGCTCAAGAAAAACACTCTTTATAAACACTCTTTTTGATATGAAATTTAAGCTCTAAAACTTGTTGGAAAACCTCTGAGAAAGGTGGGAAAACTGGCTCAAAAATCCTCTTAAAATCTTGTTAAAAACTGGTTAAAACAACCCCCTTTTATAGAGTTACAAAACTAGCCGTTGGGGCTAATACGAAGGCCAGATGGCATGTCGGTTGACCGGCCAACGGTCATATTTCAGATTGTTGGGTTGCCGGTCGGTCATTGACCTATCGGTCGACCATGGCCAAAACCAAAGAGCAATGCTCTTTGGTCAGTCGACCGCTCGGTCGACCGGGGCCAGATTTAGAGAGCTTGCTCTCTAGATCGGTCGACCGCACAGTTGACCGGCCCTACAGCTAAGGGCTTGTGAACATTCTGTGCACATCGGTCGAAGGTTCACCTAGAGGGGGCGTGAATAGGTGATGGCTAATCTAAAGGTCACTTAATGCCAAATAATGCAAATAATGCGGAAGTTAAAAGCAATTATGACCTAATTAAATCTTTTACACTAAACACCACGTATAACACAAGAGTGTTGCCGAATTCCCCGTGAAGGGCTCTGGACAAACTCCTCTAGATTCCCCTTGAATGGGTTGAGGTGCCGCATTGGCTCTCTTGGTTAAATACAAGTGTTAGCAAACAACCCAAGCAAGTATATATCAATTATGCACACAAGATATATCAAGCATGTAAATGTAAAGACAATATAAGCTATGCAAGATATAAGTAAGGGGGAGAGAGAGAGAAAAGGCAATCGCAAACACAAAGGGTTTTTTTCGAGGTTCGAGCACACTTGCTCTACATCCCCGCCTTCGACACACGAAGGATTTCCACTATGCAAGATCCCAATGGATCTCTCCCCGGTGCTGCAACACCTACAAGCCCTCGGACTCCCTAGTCCCGTACACACGCAAGCTCACAGCTCGTCGAGGTCGCACCTCAAACCAAGAGTTCACAACCGAACTCTAAACCATCACGAGCACACTTGCCCGTTTCCTCAAAGTACAAGAATGAAATCTCTTGGTGATCTAAACACTTTGATCACCAATGAAAGCTCTCACTACAACACTCTTATAGGATGAGTATGTATGTCTATGAATTGCTCAAGTGTTTGTGTGAGAAAAACTAGGAAGAGAATGGTGGAGGAAAACTCAAAGAATGACTTTAACACTCTTGATAAAATCTTCCCTTTAGATAGGAAATATTTGCTCTCAAATTTGTGGAGAAACCCTTTTAAAAGAATGGAAAAAGACTGGCTCAAAGCTCTCCTAAAATCTTAGCTTAAAACAATGACCAAGCCCCCAAATTTATAGGCCAGAAAAATATTGCCATTGGGGTCTGTCAGGCCTGCCGGTCGACCCGGCCGGTCGACCCGCAACGGTCAAAAATCCGACTGTTGGAGCCTCCGGTCGACCCAAAAGAACAGAGAGCACTGCTCTCAGTTCCGGTCGACCCGCCCGGTCGACCCGCCCACTGAACTGCCAGACGTGCACGGTTCTGTGCACGTCGGTCGACCCTTGCGGTCGACCTGCCCTTGGTTCCGGTCGATCCGCCCGGTCGGCCCGTAAGCCAGTTCTGGGTCAGCACTTGGGAGAAAAATGTTGGTCTTTTGGCTTTCATAAAAATCCCATAAAATATATAAAAATCTACAAAAATAGTTTAACCAATATACTTTGAGATACAAACATGCTTGCACAAAATCAAGGCATGTTATAAAAGATTGGACTATTTTTGTAACTTGGAAATATTTGGCTCATGATAAAAAACTATTTTTCCAAAACAATATTTTTCAAAACATGTTTTTCCAAATCTTCATCAAATACAAAAACAAGATATACTTTTAAAGCATAGTGTGTATGGATATGATCTACTACACAATCAAGATGAAATATCTATGTTTTTGACAATAAGCATAAACTTGGTTTTGGTTGAAAGATGTAAACATGAATACCAAAAACCAAATAGTATTTTGTCACAAAGAAAAATCTTTTCTAAACTAAAAAATCTTTTATGAAAACAATTCTATCAAGAGTGTGTGTGTATATGTACTTGAGCAATCCACCAACTACTCTATCCTTTACATTTTTAACTAAAACAAAAATAAAATCTTATACCTAGACACAAGTCTTCAACTTCTTGAAGTCTTCACTTGAAGTCTTCTCATCTTCTTGACTTGGTCCAAGCTTGATCCAAAAGCTCCTTGGATCACACCGTGCTAGCTCCAAATCTTGACATTTTATCCTTTGTTGAGCTATGCACCTACTAAGATCTTGATAATGAATCTGTCACTAATTAAACACAAGATCATTAGTATTATAACTACATGAGTTGATCATCATCAAAACTAGAGTGATGGGCCTTTGGGCCAACAATCTCCCCCTTTTTGATGATGACAAACTCATGAAGTTATATATGCATGGATTAAAGTAAAGCTTCAAGGAAGCTCCCCTTAACTCATGTATAGCAAATAAACAAATAGATATAGCAATGAAGCACATAACTATGTATGCTGTATGGAGATAAAACATGAAATCCTTTTTCTCCTAGTTGCAATACAAAACATATATGCATAACTAACAAGGAAGACAAATACTTCTCCCCCTTAAGCAATGAAAACATGCATATAAACTCAAATACTTCTTCCCCTTTTTTTCACTCATCAACAAAGGGTTCAAAGTAAAAGCAAATCAAACAAATTTTTCTCCCCCTTTTTGTCAAAAAAAAACAAAGAGATCAAGAGGGGGTAATACAAATCAATCAATAAGGATTTATATGCGATATACATTCATGAAGAGGAAGACGCTAAGTTAACTTCCCTACACATATGCATTACATGAAGAAGGGATGACAAGCCCTAAATCACATAACACATATTATGTAATGCATAAGAGGAGATGTGAAGCTCCCCCTACACACGTATATCATATAAAGAAGAGTTGTCAAGCTCCTCAATTTATAATATACTCAACATGAATCTATATGTAAGAGAGATGTTAAGCTCTCCTTGCATATAGGAAATACAAATCAAAAATTTTGAATTTTTCTTTTAATAAAACACATTTTGAGATATCAAGTAAACACATTTTTTTATTTTGATATCAATTTTGAAAACATATTGCATAAGCTTTAAGAATTACCAAGTTGAATTAAGCTTAGCATATATATTGTGTTTTAAGAACAATTGATTCACTCTCTTAAAGCACAAATAGATCACATATATGTATGAAAGATAATACCAATAGAAATTGATATAATTTAAATTTGAAAGCATTCATACATACAATCAAAATATGAGTATATAAAAATCATATTGATACCAATTGAAGAGTAAGCTTATCATATACTCTACCATATGAAGAATTTGTACTAGTTAATGTGAAATGTTTTAAAAACTAGTACAGAATCCTTCAAGCAAGGAATAAGGCAAAAATGTCAATTAATCTCAATATTCCTTTAAATCATCACACATTTTTTATTAAAAATTTATATTTCAAGATATATGTATGTTTTGACAACACAATAAGTATACATACATATCCCTTAAACACAATTGAGTCCATATAAATATATTTGCATTAAAGGCAAATGACTCAAGAGGTATACATGTATATCTTAAAGTTTGGCAAAATACACATATACATGAAATGAAAACACATGATCATAAATCAAATCCAAAAGTGAGAATACAAGTTTAAAAATGTACGTATCATCAAAACCAAGCAATACAAGCACATTTCATGGGTTCAAATAAGCATTCAAGCACAAATATAAATAGATTTATTTGTGGCCCACGATATGTACAAGTATAAATCCTAGTGTTGACAAAACTAACATATAAACTAATATTCAAATCATGAAGCATCAAATTTTGAGAAAAATAGAATCATGTGTCAATCTCAAAAACTATTTGAAGAATAAATAACTAGTATAAATTGTTTTTGAAAAACTAGTTAAAGATCCTTCAAATATATCAAATCTTATGTTTTTCATAAACATAACTAGACACACAAAAATTTAAGCACTCATGGTCTATAATGCTCAAAATGATTTTAACAAAAGTGTGAGTGTTAAACAATCATGTAAATAGCATTTTTATGAAAATAGTCAATGAAGCTCAAAAGATCATAAGTCACATTTTTAACAATTCAACTCAAAATCATTTTTCATAAAATCAACAAGCTTCTAGGTATATGTATGATTTATCCAAATCTAACAATATGCATACATATCCCAAATATAAAAGAGTCTATTAATGATGTTTGCATGAAGGCAAGAGACTCACGGGTATACATGTATATTTATTAGATTTGAATTAAAAATACATATACATGAAGTAAAGCATAAAGTAGGTAAAACATGTATAAAAGAGAATCATCAAAACTAGTCTATACATATGCATATAGTGGATACAAATGAGCATGAAGTTCAATCATATATGAATCAATTGTAATTCACTATTTGTACATGTATACGTGCAAGTTTTGATAAAATCTACATTTAAACTAGTTCATACCACATGAAGCACAATAAATCATAAAACATGAACATGCTATGAATATTATGAATGAACAAGCATGAACATAAAAAGTAGGAGTTTAGAGATTGTTACCAACTCCAAAGCTCCAAAAATGGTGGTCTTTCCACCAAAACTCCTTGATAGCGGTGCATCCAAATATATGTCCATCAAGTCCATTGCATCCACTACCAAGGCACCAAATCTCTCACGTCTTGAGAGATCCCTTACCTATATCAAAAACATGGGGTGGGAGTTTTGGTACCCATATTTTCTTGGGTCCTTTGAGGTTAGTCTTGTAAGGAACCCAAACATTTTTATTAGCAAAATTTAAAACATGCAACTTGTCATAACAAAATTTTGCTAAATGGCCTTTGCGGCCACAATGTGTACATATGTACACCTTAGGATGCTTATGTGTAGGAGTGTGACCATGTTGTGCAACATAAGCAAATGCATGATTATAATGTGCATGAAGATTGTTTCTTTTGAAACAATGATTCCAACCTAGAATGATTGAATGCACAAGAGCTCAAGGTAGAGCCCAAATTATCCATTTTATTTTTCAAATCTTTAATCTCATTAGTGGTGGCATGTAAAGCATGATGAGATAAAGAATCATTTTTCTTTTCTTTTTCGAAACAAAATCTTTTTCTTTTTCACAAAATTTTCTTTTTAAAGACTTATTTTCTTGAAAAACAACTTCTTTTTGTTTTTTCACCAAATCAATTTTATTTTTCAAACTTGTGTTTCCTTCACAAAGATCATTCAATTTAGACATGAGGGAAACATTCTCATTTTTCAAATTTTCCTTTTCTTTTTCTAAACATGCAATTTTAGTTTTAAAAGAATCGTTCTCTTTTAACATTGTAGGCTGTCTAAAAATCACCAAGACAAGCCACCAAAACACAGAGATCCAAGATCCAGGCGCAAGGCTAAATGTGACAATCAAGACGCGAGAGATAGCCCGCGTCTCAGCATCAAGGCGCGTTGGCTCAACGCCCGCGTCTCAGCATCAAGGCGCGTTGGCTTAACGCCCGCGTCTCAGCATCAAGGCGCGTTAGCTCAACGCCCGCGTCTCAGCATCAAGGCGCGTCAGCCCGAAGCCCGCGTCTCAGCATCAAGGCGCGTCGGCCCGAAGCCCGCGTCTCAGCATCAAGACGCGTCGGCTCGACACCCACGTCTCGGTTGCAACTACCCCGATTATGGCGCCATCCGCCGCCCATGTAGCGGGGAAGTTGGCCCTCATCGTGGAGCACTTTTAGGGGGCACGATCACCCCTTAAAAACCCTATAAATAGTCCCGTCACTATTGAAGGAGGGTCGACAATTATCGGAGGAAAGGCAGACAACAACAAGAGAGATCATCGACAGAGAGAGAGAAAACCCTTCAGCGAGCTTACTGAGTACTAGCCGCTCTTCGCCTACCTCCTCTTCTAGAGTTTTGGTAGACGGAGCTGAGTTACTCCCTCTACCGACCGAAGAGAAGATCCCCGACGGTCTGAACAGTCATCCGGTCAACGGAGAACAAGATTCACTCTCCACCGCCACACGAAGAACCCAGCACTAAACAAAGGGGGAATTCAAGATTCAATATTCCCCCTCCCTTGTAACCGGAAGATTAAGCCGGCTGTAATTTTTTCCATCTGATTCCAGGAAACGTTACACCAGCCAACCCCCTCTCCGTGTCAAACAAGAGATGGCGACTCCGCTGGGGAATACTTTCGTCACTGACGAACAGATCGTGGCGCAGGATGATGTTCTCCGTAAGGGGAAGATGGTCGAAACACTCGTTGTCGAGTTCAACCAGGCGAAGTATGAAGAGTTCCTCTCTTCTGGCTCCAAGAGCCCAAAGACCCGCGTCTGCCGCAGGGTCTCAACTGAGAAGCTACCCGAAGCCCAATCTGAGGCTCTGCCGGGTGCCGATGCCCACTGTGCCAAGACAAGTTCACGCGCCAACGCCTCCCAGAAGGCCCGCGTGACCTCAGGCACTGCTGTTGCGATCAACCGCGTCGCACAGAACACACGCGCCAACGCCTCCCAGAAGGCCCGCGTGGTCCCAGGCACCACTGCTGCTGCGATCAACTGCGTCGCGCAGAATACCCACGTCAACGTCTCTCAGGAGACCCGCGTGGTGAACACTCTTGGTTCTATAAACCAGGATGTTGTTGGTTTCTCTCCACCTCCTCGACGCAACCGGAATGCTGAGCGTCGACAGAGGAGACGCGCGCGTCAACTCCAAGTCGGAACCGTTGGTTGTCTGACTGGGGGTGGACGCGGCGTACAATCTGATGCCTTGACCGCACCTCGTCCAGTGCGTGAGATCCGCGTTTGGCGACCCAAACGCGAGACCCCTCAAGTTGAGTCCTCTGAGGACCAACTCATCAAACGCCAGGGTGAAACCTCCGCGTCTTTTCAAACGCAGGAAGTACGCACTCATAGGCGTGGGGCCCAGCAGCCCACTCTCTCTCAAGCAACTCTGCCTAAACGCATCAGGCAGCAACGCGAGACTCGCGTGCGCGTCATACAGCCGCGTCATGAGAGCCGCGTCCCTGAAGTCTGCGTCCAGGCTGAACAGCACATGACTGTCTCCCGTCTTCGACGTTGCGAGACCAGTCTCTTTAATCCCCTTCCACGGATTTGAGGGATTATTTGACAAGGAAAAGAAGTGCCAATCAAGCCACTTCGTCATGCTGCTGTCAACAACTCATCCATATGCTCTCTGGATGCCATTATGGATCAGGCGTGCACCAGCAGTCCTTAATCAGACAGCTGACCTGATTCCCCCGTCAGCCAAAAGAAGACGCTCCCACAGGAGGAGAACCTTCTCAGATGTTGAATACCCGGAGCTTACTGCAAACATGACTAGCAGAAGCAAGGGAAAACAACCAATGGTCAACTCAGAGGAATCTGACTCTGAGCCGGAGGGGGTGTATCAACACACTCGCACCCGGACAGGGGCCATTCCCCCAATTGACTATAATGCCTTAGCCCGCGGCATTAGAATGGGTGATTCTCACTCCGCTATAGTGGAGTCGCAGGCTTCAAACTCTTCCGTCGAGAAGGAGGCTTCCGCCTACATGGCAGACACTCCTGAGGAGACGGCCAGGCGTTTAGAACAGACGCAGAAGCACCAGATGGATATAATCGCCTCTCAACAGAGATCCATTGACTCCCTTAAGCATATGCTTGAGAAATTGCTTGAAGAAAGAGCGAGATCTCCTCCTAGACGGCCGAAGGGGAAAGGGAGAAAGGGAGGAAGCCCACCCTCCGAACCTTCCGACGAGACACGACGATCTACCTCGGATGTGTCCAAGCCCTCGTCGCAGGCAAGAAGCGACCAAGACCAGGAGAAGACTCATGCTAAGAGGATGAGTCAATTGGAACGACGCCTCGAGGCCCTTGCCAATCGCAAGGACCTCCAAGAAGCTGGAGTGGTCCGGCCCTATCCGGCTGAGTGGGACTTAGTTCCATACCCTCCTAAGTTCAAGGCTCCAACCCTCCAAGCATTCGACGGGAAGGGGTCACCCAACCAGCACATCTACTACTTCAAATCCCAGACCGGGAATGTGGTAGATAATGATGCCATCCTGGCGCGACTGTTCATCGGCACCCTGAAAGGGTTGGCTTTTGAGTGGTTTATGAAGCTCCCGGAGGGTTCTATCAAGAACTGGGGGGATCTAGAGAAGCTGTTCTTGACACGCTTCTTCGAAGATGACTCCGAAGTCACAATGCCCACCCTTTTAGCTACCAAACAGCGGAGAGGGGAGTCCATCAAATCTTTCGTGGAAAGATTTCGGAACACGGCACTCCGGTGCCCAAGCGGTATGACCCAGGCCACCCTGGTGGAAACATGCCGCCACAATCTCCAAACCTCACTCCTTGCTCAAATAGGAGTTGCTGAAAGCCGCACCTGGAAGCAGTTAGTCCAACAGGGTGAACAGGCTGAGGAGATTGTTGCCCGTGTCAAGGCAGAGGAAGGCAAGCTGCGGCCGGAAAGGTCGACAAGGCGTGCACCGGCACCAGACACCTCCCTCCAGACGAAGCGGAAGGATAATTTGGCGACGGAGACCAAATCTCCCACCAAACCTCAAACAGGCAGGGCAAGTGGCTCTTCAAGCCAGCCACGCCCCAACAAGCAGTATTCCTTCAGGAGGAACACGTCGATTCGCTCTTCAAGCTACTCAACAAGAGCAATCGACTGAAGCTCCCTGAAATTAGACGCCCGGAGGAAGTCGGCAAGACCGACAATCCCAACTACTGCATGTACCACAGGATGTTGGGACATCCTACCAAAAGCTGCTACGTCTTCAAAGACATCCTTCAGGCTTTGATTGACGCGGAGGTGCTCAAGCTCCGACCAGAGCAGAAGAAGGTCACGGCCAATGTAACGTCGGTTCTCCAGTTCGGGAGACAACCTCCAACGCCTGCGGGGGTAACTCCTATTCCAAGAGGAGAATTAAGAGTGGTCAACACAGACCCTCACAGCAGCAGGAGAAGGGCTTGGTAGCCGTCCCTACACCTCAGGGGAAACCATGTGGGTCCACCCTGACCTCGTCGATGAACAACAATGGACTACTGTAACCAACAGGAAGTCCAAAGGCAAGGCAAAAGCTTCGTCCTGCCATGTGATATGTGTTGGCCCAAAGGCCCTTCACCCTAGTTTTGATGATGATCAACTCATGTAGTTATAGTTACTAATGATCTTGTTTATTTAGTGACAGATTCTTTATCAAGATCTTAGTAGGTGCATAGCTCAACAAAGGATAAAAGATCAAGATTTGGAGCTTGCATGTGGTGATCCAAGGAGTTTTTGGATCAAGCTTGGACCAAGTCAGAAGATGAGAAGCTTCAAGTGAAGACTTCAAGAAGATGAAGACTTGGTCTAGGTATAGAATTTGTATTTTTTGTTTTAGTAAAAATGTAAAGGATAGATAGTTGGTGGATTGCTCAAGTTATATCACACACACACACTCTTGATAGAACTCTTGATTTAATGTTTTTTATAAAAGATTTTCTAGAATAGAAAAGTAGAAAAGATTTTTCATTATGACAAAATACTATTTTAGATTTTGGTATTTCATAGTTCATATCTTTAAACCAAAATCATGATTAGAGCTTTATGTCAAAAATATAGATATTCCATATTGATTGTGTAGTGGATCATATCCATACACACCATGCTTTTAAATGAACTCAAATATCTTGTTTTTGTATTTGATGAAGATTTAGAAAAACAAGTTTGGAAAAACATGTTTTGGAAAAATACATTTTAGTTATTTAGCTAATATTTCCAAGTTACAAAAATAGACCAAAACATCTATAACATGTCTTGATTTTGTGGAAGCATGTTTGTTCTCTCATGTATATTGGTAAAACTATTTTTGTAGAATTTACATGTATTTTTAGGATTTTATAAAAAGATTTTTTGTACAGATTTCTGACCTGGAAAACTGGCTGACAGGCCAACCGGTCGACTGGACCGGTCGACCGAAGTGCACAGCCATGTGCACGTTGTCAGCACAGTGGCCGGTCGACCGGGTCGGTCGACCGACCAAGAGAGCTTGCTCTCTGGAAATGTCCAGTCGACTGACCCAGTCGACCGACAGTTCAAATCCAGGCGAGCGGTCGACTGGCAGTCGACCGTTCCAGAGAGTTCTGCTCTCTGGAAGTTATCGGTCGACCGAGCCGGTCGACCGGTGGCTGCAACGGTCAGAAAAATGACCGTTGGCCGGTCGACCGGCGGTCGACCGACAGCACTGACAGGTTCCCAACGGCTCTATTTTCTGAAGCCTATAAATTGGGACTTTGTCAACTGTTTTAAGGTTAAGATTTTGGAGACCTTTGAGCTAGTTTTTTCCAACTGATTTCAGAAGTTCTCTCCACATATTTGAGAGCAAATATTTCCAATCAAAAGGGAGTTTTTATCAAGAGAGTGTTAAAGTGATTTCTTGAGTTTTCCATCAAAGCTTTCTTTCCTTGATTTTCTCACACCACACTTGAGCTTTCCATTGCTAGATATTCCTATAGGTGTGTTGTAGTGAGAGTGCTCTTTAGGTGATCAAGTGTTGTGATCATCAAAGAGATCTTTTCTTTGTAATTTGAGGAAACGGGCAAGTGTGCTCGTTGTTGGTGGTTGGAGTTCGGTTGTGAACTCTTGGTGGTAGAGGTACGGCCTCGGCGAGTCGGTGGACTTGCGTGTGTACGGGACTTGGGAGTCCGAGGGTTTGTAGGTGTACGGCACCGAGGAGAGATCCGGTGGGATCTTGCATAGTGGAAATCCTTCGTGTGTCGAAGGCGGGGATGTAGAGCAAGTGTGCTCGAACCTCGAAACATACCCTTGTGTTTGCGATTGCTTACTCTATCTCTCTCTCTCTCTCTCTTTGTCTCTTTTATATCTTGCATTACTTACATTGTCTTTACTTTTATATGCATGATATACCCTTGTGCTTGATTGTTATATAAATTGCGTGGGATTGTTGCTAACACTTGTATTCAACCAAGAGAGCCAACGCGGCACCTTAACCCATTTCAAGGGGAATCTAGAGGAGCTTGTCCAGAGCCCTTAAGGGGAATTCGGCAACACTCTTGGTTATACATAAGTGTTTAATTAAAAGAAGTTTTATTTGGTCATCTTAGTTTTAATTCCGCATCATTTGTTCTTAAGTGACCATTAGATTAGCCTTCACCTATTCACCCCCCTCTAGGTGAACTTACAATTGGTATCAGAGCTAGTGCTTTTGATTTGGGTCTAACAACCTAAGAGTTAAAGATCCTCCTTTAGGCTAATCACAATATTTTTGTACACACACACCTCACCATGGACTTCATGTCACCACCCACCTTTGATATTCTTAACATCCAAATTTGGAAGGTTAAGATGTCATTGTACCTCAAGGCCTTAGGAATTCATGCTTATCTTGCTACTACTAATAATGATTATTGTTCAAATAGCAAGTACATTGAGGCTAATGCAAAAGCCCTTCATGCTCTTAAATGTACCCTAAATGATGATTATTTATCTAGGGTTTCTAACATTGAATCGGCTTTTGTAGCTTGGAACACCCTCATCTCCCTTGGCGAAAATGAACAATACTATGCGGGGAGTGATTCGGATGTTGGAAGCGACACCTCCAACAAGTGCTACATGGTCCAAGGGGATGACCCCCTTGAGGTAATTACCGAATCCGATGATGGGGATGCTAGTATGTCATATGATGAGCTAAATTCTTTATGCCAATTATTGCTTGAAAGATATGACATTATTAAGAAAGAAAATAAAATTTTGAAAAAGGACATTGCTTGCATGCATAATGAACATGATTCATGTAGAGATAACATTGCATGTTTAGAAAAAGATAACAAGATTTTGAAAAAGGAATTTGATTGCATGCTTAATGAAAATGATTCACTTAGAAATAAAGTCGCATGCTTAGAAAAAGAAAAAGAAGATTTGAAAAATGAGAATGTTTCCTTATTTTCAAAATTGAATGATCTTTGTGAAGGGAACACTATTTTGAAGGATAATATTGCTATGGTTGAAAAACAAAAGAAAGTATTTTGGAAGAAAATAATCTTTAAAAAGAAAATTTGTTGAAAAAGAAAAGGATAATGTTTTTCAAAAGAAAAAGAAAAATGATTCTTCATCTCATCATGCTTTTCATGCTAACACTAATGAGATTAAGAATTTGAAAAATAAAATGAATAATTTGAGTTCAACTTTGAACTCTTGTGCATTTAAACATACTAGATTGGAGTCCATGTTTCCCAAGAAACAAACTCCACATGCTCATGCACATACACATCATGCTCATGCTTATGATGCACAACACGATCACAATCACACTCATAAGCATCATGCCAAGGTGTACATATGTACACATTGCGGCCGCAAAGGCCATCTAGCAAAATATTGTTTTGATAAGAAACCATATCTATATTTTGCTAAATATCATAGATTTTGGGCTCCTTACAACAATGCTAACCCCAAAGGACCCAAGAAAACATGGGTACCAAAACCCCCACCTTTTGATTTTGATGTAGGTGAGGGCTCTCACAAAACGTGAGAGGATTGGTGCCTTGGTAGTGAATGCAATGGACATGATGGACAATCTTTTGGATGCATTGCTATCAAGGAAATTTGTGGTGGGAAAGACCACCATACTTGGAGCTTTGTAGTTGGTAACAACTTCTAAACTCCTATTTTAGTTATGTACATGCTTTTAATTTCATATATCATACATAGCATGTTCATGTTTTTGATTTTTGTGCTTTATGTGGTATTTACATGCTTAGATGTAGAATTGTTCAAAACTTGCCTTTATACATGTACACATAGTGAACTACAATTGACTCATATGTATTTTGAACTTCATGCTCACTTGTATCCACTTTATGTGTTGGTATAGACTAGTTTTGATGATTCTCCTTTATACATGCTTTGCCAATTTTTAGTGATTTACTTCATGTATATGCATGCTTAATTCAAATCTAATAAATATACATGTATATCCTTGAGTCTCTTGCCTTCATGCAAACATTTAATAGACTCTTTTAATATTTGGGATATGTATGCATATTGTTAGATTTGTATAAACCATACATATACCATGAAGATTGTTGATTTATGAAAATTGATTTTTAAGTTGATTTGTTAAAAATTTCATGTTTTAAGATGAATTTTCTTGTTGTTTGAATAAAAATTTGTAATATTCATCCTTTGAATTGAGCTTAAATGACTATTTTCATGTAGATACTATTTACATAACTTTTGAACACTCAATCTTTAAGAAAATATATAATTTGGAGCTTAATGGAATATGAGTGCTTGAACTTTTATGTACTTAGTACTATTCATGAAATACATATGACTTTATATTTTTGAAGGATCTTTAACTATTTTGTCAAAAATCCATTTAAACTAGTTACCTATTCTTCAAGTATTGCACATGATCCTATTTTACAATAATATGGATAAAATTCCTTTGTAATTTCAAAATTTATTTGATGCTTCATGATTTGAGTATTAGTTTAAATGTTAGCTTTTGTCAACACTTGGACTTATACTTGTACATATTTTGGGCCACAAATAGATCTAATTATATGTGTGCTTGAATGCTTATTTGAACCCCTTAGATGTACTTGTATTACCTAGTTTTGATAATACATACTTTTAAACTTGTATTCCTCTTTGGATGTGATTTATGATCATGTGTTTAGATTGTATGATATATACCCCTAAGCCTATTTCTCTATTGGTATCAATATGAACCTTTTAGGTATATACTCATATTTTGCTTTTCCTATATATGTATGTATCTACTTCATTTGGTATACTTTCTTCATACATTTATATGATAGATTTGTGCTTGTTTTACAATTTGTATCTTTTTAAAGCACAAAGATTGTTGATGCTAAGCTTAATTAGATTTCAAATTGGTATTTCATAACAAGCTTATGCATTGTATTTTAAAATTGGTATCAAAATTCAAAATTTGATTTGTTGAAAGAATTCAAAATTTATTTCAATTTATTTCAATTGGAATTCAAAATTTTTTTTGACTTGTATTGTCTATATGCAAGATTCATGTTGAGTGTATTGTGTGTTGAGAAGCTTAACATCTTCTCTTTATATGGTACACGTGTGTAGGGGGAGCTTCACATCTCCTCTTATTCATTACATAATGTGTGTTATGTGAATTAGGGCTTCACATCCCTCCTTCATGTAATGCATATGTGTAGGGAAGCTAACTTAGCGTCTTCCTGAACATGAATTTTTTTTCGCATATAAATCTTTAGTAATTTTATTGATTGATTTGATTACCCCTCCTTGATTTCTTTATTTTTGCCAAAAAAGGGGAGAAAATTTTTGTTTGATGTATTTTACTTTGAACCCTTTGTTGATGATTGACAAAAAGGGGGAGAAGAATTTGTGAGTTATATGCATGTTTTCATTGCTTAAGGGGGAGAAGTATTTGTCTTCCTTACTTATTATGCATATATGTTGTATTTTGCAATTAGGAGCAAAAGATTTGATTTAGGATTTGATTTTTGTTATGATTGCATCTCCTACATTGCATACATGTTATGAGCTTTTATTGCCATATCTATCATTTCTTGTGATGCATGTGTTAAGGGGAGCTTCTTTGAAGCTTTACTTTAATCCATGCATATATAACTCCATGAGTTTTGTCATCATCAAAAAGGGGGAGATTGTTGGCCCAAAGGCCCTTCACCCTAGTTTTGATGATGATCAACTCATGTAGTTATAGTTACTAATGATCTTGTTTATTTAGTGACAGATTCTTTATCAAGATCTTAGTAGGTGCATAGCTCAACAAAGGATAAAAGATCAAGATTTGGAGCTTGCATGTGGTGATCCAAGGAGTTTTTGGATCAAGCTTGGACCAAGTCAAGAAGATGAGAAGCTTCAAGTGAAGACTTCAAGAAGATGAAGACTTGGGTCTAGGTATAGAATTTGTATTTTTTGTTTTAGTAAAAATGTAAAGGATAGATAGTTGGTGGATTGCTCAAGTTATATCACACACACACACTCTTGATAGAACTCTTGATTTAATGTTTTTTATAAAAGATTTTCTAGAATAGAAAAGTAGAAAAGATTTTTCATTATGACAAAATACTATTTTAGATTTTGGTATTTCATAGTTCATATCTTTAAACCAAAATCATGATTAGAGCTTTATGTCAAAAACATAGATATTCCATATTGATTGTGTAGTGGATCATATCCATACACACCATGCTTTTAAATGAACTCAAATATCTTGTTTTGTATTTGATGAAGATTTAGAAAAACAAGTTTGGAAAAACATGTTTTGGAAAAATACATTTTAGTTATTTAGCTAATATTTCCAAGTTACAAAAATAGACCAAAACATCTATAACATGTCTTGATTTTGTGGAAGCATGTTTGTTCTCTCATGTATATTGGTAAAACTATTTTTGTAGAATTTACATGTATTTTTAGGATTTTATAAAAAGATTTTTTGTACAGATTTCTGACCTGGAAAACTGGCTGACAGGCCAACCGGTCGACTGGACCGGTCGACCGAAGTGCACAGCCATGTGCACGTTGTCAGCACAGTGGCCGGTCGACCGGGTCGGTCGACCGACCAAGAGAGCTTGCTCTCTGGAAATGTCCAGTCGACTGACCCAGTCGACCGACAGTTCAAATCCAGGCGAGCGGTCGACTGGCAGTCGACCGGTCCAGAGAGTTCTGCTCTCTGGAAGTTATCGGTCGACCGAGCCGGTCGACCGGTGGCTGCAACGGTCAGAAAAATGACCGTTGGCCGGTCGACCGGCGGTCGACCGACAGCACTGACAGGTTCCCAACGGCTCTATTTTCTGAAGCCTATAAATTGGGACTTTGTCAACTGTTTTAAGGTTAAGATTTGGAGACCTTTGAGCTAGTTTTTTCCAACTGATTTCAGAAGTTCTCTCCACATATTTGAGAGCAAATATTTCCAATCAAAAGGGAGTTTTTATCAAGAGAGTGTTAAAGTGATTTCTTGAGTTTTCCATCAAAGCTTTCTTTCCTTGATTTTCTCACACCACACTTGAGCTTTCCATTGCTAGATATTCCTATAGGTGTGTTGTAGTGAGAGTGCTCTTTAGGTGATCAAGTGTTGTGATCATCAAAGAGATCTTTTCTTTGTAATTTGAGGAAACGGGCAAGTGTGCTCGTTGTTGGTGGTTGGAGTTCGGTTGTGAACTCTTGGTGGTAGAGGTACGGCCTCGGCGAGTCGGTGGACTTGCGTGTGTACGGGACTTGGGAGTCCGAGGGTTTGTAGGTGTACGGCACCGAGGAGAGATCCGGTGGGATCTTGCATAGTGGAAATCCTTCGTGTGTCGAAGGCGGGGATGTAGAGCAAGTGTGCTCGAACCTCGAAACATACCCTTGTGTTTGCGATTGCTTACTCTATCTCTCTCTCTCTCTCTTTGTCTCTTTTATATCTTGCATTACTTACATTGTCTTTACTTTTATATGCATGATATACCCTTGTGCTTGATTGTTATATAAATTGCGTGGGATTGTTGCTAACACTTGTATTCAACCAAGAGAGCCAACGCGGCACCTTAACCCATTTCAAGGGGAATCTAGAGGAGCTTGTCCAGAGCCCTTAAGGGAATTCGGCAACACTCTTGGTTATACATAAGTGTTTAATTAAAAGAAGTTTTATTTGGTCATCTTAGTTTTAATTCCGCATCATTTGTTCTTAAGTGACCATTAGATTAGCCTTCACCTATTCACCCCCCCTCTAGGTGAACTTACAATATGTGCTTCCTCCCGAGAAGCAGAGGATGATGTTCCCTCGCTGACTGATTCGGAAGAGGAAACAATAGTCCTGGCCGCAGAGCCCAGCCAACCGATGGCGGGGACCCGTTCAGGACAGGCATACTTGAAGCAGTACGGCGAGACGGCAGCGGCTTCTCCACAACCAGCCGTAGAACCAGCCAAGCCCTCCACGAAACCACCTGTGGTGAAGCAGAAGGAGACTCGATTCTCTCGAGCCCTTCCAAAAGGTGCAGCGGAAGGATCCTCGACACCTTACCACTTCGATGTCTTGGCTCAACTAGCCAACATCCCGGCACGCATCACCTTGTATGAACTCCTGAGGCTATCAAAGTCAACCAGAGAGGCTCTGCAAGAAGCCCTGGCGAATGCTGAGGCCTTCCTGACCCAGGTGCCGAAGGAGGAAGATGTAGAGGATTGCCTCCACACTTCCCAGAATGCCCCCTGCATCACCTTCACGGCAGATGATATGCAGGTGAAAGGGAAACATGATCGACCCCTGTACTTCACAGGTTACATCGGATCATCTGAGGTGAACCGCATTCAGGTAGATCCAGGGTCCGCATTGAGCATTATGCCCCGCCGAGTCATGCAACACCTCGGCATCCCTACTCACCGTCTGAGCCCTACACAGACGACCATCTACGGGTTCAATGCCAACGGCACCCGTCCAATGGGGAAGATCAAGCTCAAGTGCCAGATTGGGAGCCTCAAGTCGGAGGTGACATGCTATGTCATCGACGCCGACACTTCCTAC
The DNA here is from genome assembly GCA_038442645.1 of Agave tequilana. NCBI lineage: Eukaryota > Viridiplantae > Streptophyta > Magnoliopsida > Asparagales > Asparagaceae > Agave > Agave tequilana. The sequence goes on from JAVJIF010010331.1 coordinate 32,113, forward strand.
AATCTGCTGCTAGGACGACCATGGATCCACCGCAACTCCATCGTTCCCTCCACTCTTCACCAAGTCATGAAATACATTGACGCGAGTGGGAAGGTGCAAACGTTGGTTGCCGAAAGGTATCCGTTCAAGGGAGTCGAGAATTATTTCACGGATTCCCTTTTATATCAGGATCCGGTGGACGAAACCCCGCAACTGGAGGCGCCAGACTCTGGTAATGAGGCTGACACTGAGTCCGAGCAAGAAAAGTGCCTGTGGGAGTTAAAACCACTTGTAAAGAGCACTAATAAGCTCGATGTTGATGATACCACCGATGATGCAGGCGGTTGGTATATTAATGAGAATCTAGACTTTGAATATTTTTCTGCGTGTGCATCCGATTCAATACCGTCGGATACTACTACCGACGTAGACGATGACATCTGGTCGGCAATGGATGCTTTGACATCATTGCATGTACCAGTAAAATCATCTTTCGAGACATACCAGGATAATGGCGATGCGCAGGAATCTATATTCTTGGTTCCGGCAAGACGAAAAGGCCAAAGACCGATACTTTTTGGGCGAATCTCGTCTGAACCAATGCCCCGCGAAGAATCGAAAAGCGAGGAGGAATCCCCTCAGCTCGACCATTATGAATCGAAAGCACTCAGAATGATGAAACAAATGGGGTACGATATAACCAACAAGCCCGGGTTGAACTTCGGCAAAGGAAGGAGGCGCTACTTCGATCCTTTGTGCCAAAAGGGAAGGCCCCCGATTATTATCATCGGACGCGCAGGGGGTTGGGCTATGTATCAACTCCGGTCCCATCAGCCTCTGATTCTCAAGAATCGTCGAGCAACGATTGCTCTTCCGACACGTCATCATGGGAGTCAGATGTCAGTGTCGGCAACATCTTCAAAGGGCTTTCAGTAAACATGGTTTCAACAGGCCATCTGGAAGATGAAGTTGAAGAAATGATCCAACCTGATACAGATCCTTGGATCAAACATTTGAATGCTCTTTGGGATATCCGCTTTGAACAGCGTGAGCCACCCACAGATGACAAGGTTGTTCAGATCAACCTAGGAGATGAGACCAACCCCAAGCCCATCTTCATAAGTGACGGCCTGTCGCCTCCAGAGAAGAAGGATCTAATATCTCTTGTACAAGAGTATATAGATGTCTTCGCCTGGAATTATGAGGACATGCCTGGACTTGATCCTCAAGTGGCTATGCATCGCCTCAACATCAATCCGGACATGAAGCCTGTTAAACAACAGCAGCGACGGTTCCGTCCAGAGATAATGGAGGCAATTCAATCAGAAGTCAGAAAGCTCATCGATTCTGGCTTCATCCGGGAAGAACAACATCCCGACTGGGTAGCCAACATCGTCCCCGTCGCCAAGAAGAATGGGAAGATCCGGATCTGCATCGACTTCCGTGATCTAAACGAGGCCTGCCCCAAAGACGAATTCCCATTGCCAATCACAGATGTCATGATTGACAATACTTGTGGATTCGAGCGAATGTCCTTTATGGACGGTTTCTCAGGATACAATCAAATCAAGATGTATCCCGATGACGAAAAGCATACCTCCTTCAGGACTCCTCTAGGGGTATATTGTTACACCGTCATGCCTTCGGACTGAAAAATGCAGGGGCAACATACCAAAGGGCCATGAACGCCATTTTCCATCAGCAAATGCGGAAAACGGTGGAATGCTATGTCGATGACATCGCGGTGAAGAGTCGCACTAAAGGTGATCACATAGCAGACCTGAAGGTGGTCTTCGACATCATGCGGGCTCATCAATTGAAGATGAACCCCACCAAATCCTTCCTGGGGGTAGCCAGTGGCAAATTCCTAGGATTTGTTGTGACTTCCACAGGAATCTATTTGGATCCAGAGAAAGTCCGCGCTATCCAAGAGATGCAACCCCCCAGAAGCCTCAAGGAGCTCAGGGGATTACAAGGACGATTGGCGTACATCCGCAGGTTCATATCAAACCTTTCCGGGAGATGCCAACCCTTCGCCAAGCTGATGAAAAAGGGTGTTTCATTCATTTGGGACGACGCTTGTCAAAAAGCATTTGAGAAGATCAAACACTACCTCACCCAACCACCAGTCCTTGCAGCTCCGGTGTCCGGAAAGCCTTTCCTGGTGTACGTCCGAGCAATGGATCATTCCCTGGGAGCTCTACTAGCTCAGAATGATGAACAAGGACGAGAACAGGCAATCTACTATCTGAGTAGAACAATGATCGGAGCCGAACATCGGTACAACCCGATCGAGAAGGAATGTTTGGCACTAGTGTTCGCCATTCAGAAAATGCGACACTATCTGGTAGGCCAGACTATAAATGTCATATCAAAAGTCAACCCTCTGAGGTTACTTATGACAAAGCCTTCTTCACTAAATGGCCGGCTGGCAAAATGGGCCATATTGCTATCACAATATGAGATGCATTTTCTGCCACAAAAGGCTATTAAGGGGCAAGCGGTGGCGGACTTCCTAGCTGAACACCCAGATCCGAGGGCAGCCAAACTCTATGAGGATCTCCCAGACGAGGCCGCCGAAGTCTGCCTGACTCAGACGTTGTTCGAAAGTCAAGTATGGCAACTTTTCTTCGACGGTGCATCAAGGACAAGCCCAAAGGGACACGTAGTGGCGGGGGTAGGAGTAGTACTTGTCTCCCCACAAAATTATGTGATCCCCCGAGCTGTCTCGCTAACGGAGCCTTGTTCCAACAATGTGGCGGAATACAACGCTCTTTTGATTGGGATGCAATTCGCCGATGAGATTGGCGTTAAAAATCTCGAGGCTTACGGTGACTCTAAACTCATCGTCAGCCAAGTTCGCGGAGAGTACGAGGCCAGACATGAAGATCTAGTACCATACTACAACGCGACAATTCACATGGCCGAAAGGTTTTCAAACTTCTACATCGACCATGTACCGCGCAGGCAAAATGCACATGCGGATGCACTCGCATCCCTCGCTGCTTCCTTAGCTCTTCCAGCTGGAGCAATGGAGAAAGTATTCGTCTATAGCCACGACCTATACTGTCCAAAAATTCCCCTCGGAGACTACCCGGGGTCAGCGGAAGATCGTCGCGGTAAAGAAACACTTGAAGTGTCGACCGCTTCAGGGCTTAAAGACTGGCGATTCCCCTACATTGATTTTGTCTTATACGGCATTCTGCCCGAAGACACCAAGGAGGCGGCCGCCATTCGGAGAAAAGCCCCCAAATTCTACTATAATGCGATTTCGCGAACATTGTATCGTCGATCGCATGATGGGATCCTGCTCCGATGCCTCTCATCAAAAGAAGCCCAAGGAGTATTGAAAGAAGCCCACGATGGTACTTGTGGAGCTCATCAACCTGGCCCGAAATTGGCACATCGACTCCAAAGGATGGGTTACTATTGGCCCAAGATGATCGCCGATGCTGTCACTTATGCTAAGAAATGTCACGCCTGCCAAATACACGGCGATTTCATCCATCAAGCACCAGGGTGCCTCCACTCTACGACCTCTACTTGGCCGTTTGAAATGTGGGGGATGGACGTGGTTGGCCCTATCAGCCCACCATCATCGAAAGGACATCGGTTCATTCTAGCGATAACCGATTACTTCTCTAAGTGGGCCGAAGCTATCCCTTTGAAAGAGGTGAAATCTTCTAACGTGATCAAGTTCGTGAAACATCACGTTATTTACCGCTTCGGTGTGCCTCGGCGTATCATCCATGACAATGGACCCCAGTTCATCAGCCAGGCTTTCCAGAGATTCTGCGCGAAGTTCAGAATCCAGAGTGTGTCCCCAACGGCATACTATCCTGCTGCTAACGGTCTTGCAGAAGCCTTCAACAAGACTATTGGCAAGCTTCTCAAAAAGTTCGTCTCGAAAAGTCAACGAGACTGGGACGACAAGCTGGGTGAATGCTTATGGGCCTACCGCACAACGGTGCGAACCCCAACTAAAGCCACGCCATTTTCCTTGGTATACGGATGCGAAGCCGTCCTTCCATTGGAAATACAAATTCCCTCTCTACGCGTCGCCTTGACAGCGGAAATGACAACTGAGGAGAAGCATCAGCAGCGACTCCAGGAGTTGGAAGCCTTAGACGACAAGCGTTTGCAGGCCCAACAACAAATCGAGCTTTACCTGGCTCGTATCACCAGAGCCTTCAACAAGAAAGTCAAAGCGCGAACTTTCAAGAAAGGCGACCTTGTCTTAGCTGTCCGAAGACCTATGGTCATGACGCACAAGACAAAAGGAAAATTTCAGCCCAAATGGGAAGGACCATTTGTAGTAGAGTCAGTCTACTCAAATGGATCATATCGCCTCATAACTTCAAATGGCGATACACTCATGATGCCGATCAATGGCAAATTCTTGAAGAAGTACTATCCTTAATAGTACTCTTCTTCCGATCAAGTTAAAAGTACACCTCTGATCAAACATCCGACACCCTCGACGGCTAAGGATAGAGGAAAACGTTGGCCTTTAAGCCCGACATAAGTCCTCGACAACTCATCATGCTGAGGGGAATAGCATGGCTAGCCCAACTCAAACGGTAGTTGGTAAAGGCATGTCAAACCCGTTGACAGCTGAGGATTTGCTAAAAATCCTAAGGGACACGTTCCCATTTGATCCGACGCCCTCGACGGCTAAGGATAGAGGAAAATGTTGGCCTTTAAGCCCAACATAAGTCCTCGACAACTCATCATGCTGAGGGGAATAGCATGGCTAGCCCAACTCAAACGGCAGTTGGTAAAGGCATGTCAAATCCGTTGATAGCTGAGGGTTTGCTAAAAATCCTAAGTGGACTCGAGTCCACTCTTTCCTCCAAAATCCCTTACCAATTCTCGTCCATAGAATGGTAGGACCACAAAATGCAATCATTACTACGTTAACACTATACCTCTGGTAATGAATACCCTTTGTCGGGTATAAACTTTGCTTGTTAACTCTGCATAGAGTAACAAACTCTCAAATTTGCCAAGTTAACACTATACCTCTGGCATTTCAAATTTCACTTGTCAATTCTCATCAATAGAATGACAGGTCCTCAAATTGCTCTTATCACGAGCCAATTCTTGTCAAGTTAACATTACACCTCTGACAAACTACTGTTTAAGTTAACATTACACCTCTAAGCAGTACATCGAGTGCCTGTCAAGTTAATATCACACCTCTGATAGTCACCTTTCTTCAGACTTCCGTATCGAAGCTGAAATGGACGATGCCAAGTTAACACTACACTTCTAGCATCCGAGTCATCGCTAAGTTCAACAATACACCTATGGCCATGACCGTTCCTCGACTTCCTCGTCTAAGTCGAGATGACCAATGCTAAGTTCAACATCACACCTCTAGCATTACCTCACTGTTAAGTTAAACATTACACCTATGACAGTGACATCTGAGTTAAGTTAATATCACACCTCTGACTCACATCCTTGTCGAGTTAACACCACACTTCTGACAAGACTATCTCCAACCCGTTAAGTTAATATCACACCTCTAACGGTAAAAGCTTTACTAGATTCCTCGCGGGTCTAGTTTCACTTGTTATTCTCTTCAACAGAATAACAGGTCCACCTAAAGACATTGTTAGGTTAACATTACACCGCTGACAATGTTTTATCAAATTCCCCAGCTGACCTTGAATCAAGTCAATCCTAGACACTTGACAAAAGTTCACCTTCTCTGGGAGTACGCATTTCCCCTGTCACTTTCTTTTATAAAGTGGCGGGTCCACCAAAATCATTCTTTTGCTTCTAAAACAAAACATTCAAGACAACAGAAAGAGGCAAAAAGAAAAGTGTCACTTTTATTCATATCCAAACACATGAAAGTGATACAAAACGCTCTCTTATACAATAAGATTGAGTGTTACAATTAAGGAGTACAAAGAAGTCCCTCTCTCTCTCTGAGGCCGAACTCACTCCTTGAATCCGCATCTGATCCTGAGGGCATGATGTCTGGAGAAGTGCCGAATTGTGGCGACTGTTGGAACCAATTGCACTTTGATGCACGACGCCAACTTCGAAAGCGCCCTAGCTGACTAAGCTAGGAGCAATGGTGTTCTTGAAGTCCGGTGGCAACAGAAGAGCCTGCAACCCTTCGTTCAAGAGTTGATCTTTCCCCAGCAGGCCATCCAAAAGACATGGACTGTCCTTGATGTTACTTCTGGGATGGGAGAGGAAGAGGATCCTCTCCGCCACCGCAACCGCCGGAACCTCCTCGCCGTCATACTTGACCTGACCATCTCTTGCCATCAGGCAAGAGTGGTGCAGGAGATCTGAAGAGACCTTGGCGAGATTTGGGTCCTCGTCAGAGATGTAATTTACTCTCTTACAAACGACGAGGACCATAATTTACTCTCTTACAAACGAACATTGAGCAAGCTCGCCGGTTGAAGCACTCTTCCAGGAGACCAGCGAACCTGCAAAGAACAAATAAGAGAATCAGAAAATTTGGAACTTAGTATACTCTAAAACAAAAGAAAACTAAGTAACAGACGCGGCAGTCATTGAAGACTTCAGACGCGGAAATGATCTGCACAGTCAAACCACCGCGTCCGCAGAAACAGACGCGAGTCAAAACTGTGCCACTCCCAGGATTCAAACGCGGTCTCAGTTTGCACCTGCGTCTAATGTACTAGACGCGAAAAACTTCAAACGCCGAAAATTGCCATCTCCCTGTTGGGTGAACAGGAGTTGCAAGATTCAGGTCTGAAACGCGCCAAGGCAACAGCCATGAGCAAAGCCAGCGTCAAGAGCCCGCGTTCAGAAAAGTTCAAGTCACCAGCACAAATTCCAGAATAGGAATGCACCAGAATTTCATTCAGATGCCTATGCCAAAATACAGGCTATGGACATCATCGGGGTGACATACCAGCAGAAACCTCTGTCCAGAGTCGACCTCTCTGCATCCAAACGCGAGTGCGCAAGATGACATGAGAGAGGATTCCTTCTGAAGAGACCAAACAGAGGCATGAGAGCTCTGGGTCATCTTCATCCACGGGGTCACCTTCACCCATGAAGACGGTTCTCTGAAAGATAATTCAAGGCGAGACTTCTCTCGGAGCAAAACAAATGAAAACAGTCTAAGTTGGATTGTTGAAGAGGGAGAGGGTGCACTCTATTTATAGGCAGTCCCTAATAACTGTCATTAATGGGGCATCAATCGGAACCGTCGCGCACAACTGTCAAAGCCCAATCAAAAACGGACGCGTGGAGCGCTGCTTTGGAAACCGTCGAAGTGCGCCGGTTTTTCAACCGCCAGCGTCGGTTTCGCATGCAAGAGCATTAACGCCTGAACCCAATAAGAGGCCGACGCGTGGATAACTGTCTTGGGAAACAACGGATGACCCGGAACCCCAATCGACGGTGAAGACTTGACGTTCAAAGATCTCCTAAAAATCTTTTAAAGTCATGCTGCATTGAACGCAGATGGGAAAGTCGCTCGAGGCTGCGTATCCCGTGTCTGATCGATCCGCGTCTTTCTTAGCAACCGCGTTTCACTCTGTGATTGACGCTGCGTCTCACTCCATGGACTGACGACCGCGTCTCACTTTATGGATCAATGCTGCGTCTCATCAAGAAGACCGCGTTTCACTCTGTGATTGACGCTGCGTCTCACTCCATGGACTGACGACCGCGTCTCACTTTATGGATCAATGCTGCGTCTCATCAAGAAGACCGCGTTTCACTCTGTGATTGACGCTGCGTCTCACTCCATGGACTGACGACCGCGTCTCACTTTATGGATCAATGCTGCGTCTCATCAAGAAGACCGCGTTTCACCCTGTGATTGACGCTGCGTCTCACTCCATGGACTGACGACCGCGTCTCACTTTATGGATCAATGCTGCGTCTCATCAAAAGGACTTAGTAAATCTAAGTTCCTGTGGACTGACGACCGCGTCTCACTTTATGGATCAATGTCGCGTCTCATTAAGAAGACTCAGAGTCAAGGCCGCGTTTCATTAACAGAACTTAGTCTTACCTAAGTGCCAGTTACCAAGGAGTTGGATTCGCCTACAGCTGAGCAAAGAAGATGGAGCAAAATTTTTCAAACTTTTATTATAAACAGTAAAAGTGGATACAAACACTCTAAACAGAGTGTCCTCTTCTTTACAAAAAAGGGGGAAAAGAAAAGAAGGCTAAATGTCCTGGTTCGCCAAGGTACGGATTTGTTCCCTAAGGCGGTGAATCTCGTGTTGGCGCGTCCTTTCAGCTTCCATAATAGCCCGGTCCCGCAGCTCCTCTTCGGATAAGAAATTTCTTGCGGCCAGCTGCGTTCGCAGAGATTCCACCCTGGAAGAATGTAGAGACAGACTCTCTTCAGCTCGCGCCCTAGCAGCTTGTTGCTCCTCTAGCTGCTTTTTGATGATAGCAAGCTTTTCCTCATTGAGCGCAAGCACCACTTCTGCCTTGGCAATGGTGTCCCGAGCCCTGATGATGACTTGCTCTGTGCTCTGCATGACAAGCTCGGATTCCCTTGAATCGCCAGCTAGTTTCTGACATTCAGCCTGGGAATATTCGAGATTGCGGATCTCTGCAGCGATTTGTGCCTCCGCTTCCTGTCGCTCTCGTTCTTGAGCAGCTAGGAGCCTAGTCAGGGTGGCCTGGGCCTCACTAAAAGAGCCAGTATCTTCCAAAGACTCCAGCTCCTGCAGGTAGTCTCCCAGTTGCTCTACCACCCGTAGACACGCCTTGGCAAGTGAAGGGCCTCCAGTTAATTCGACGTTCACGGCCAGATTTTAAGAAGCGTCTGGGCAAATTGGAACGTGCTGTTTCCACGCAAGATGAGATCAATACATGATCCCATCGAAGCGAAGAATTGCTGCACCATCTGACGTGCCAGTTCCCCCATGTCTTCACCACCTTGGAAGCTTCCCGACCCCTTTTCTGTCACAGGATAGGGGATATAAGGCGGATCTTCTCGCACAAGAGTCGTGCTGGCCGTCGAGACAGCAAGAGCTGGACCGGCCGCTGACGCTTCCGGAGGTACTACCTCTGCAGGAGCCTCCACGACCAATGAGGGAGTAGCAAGCACGACCTCCTCAGAAACCTCCACCGAGACCTGAGCTGTATGGCCTTCTGGAAGGGTGCCAACCATCGGACTCCCCACCTGAGCCCCCTCGGTCCTCTCTGCAAGTTATCGCGATGTTAGCCACAATGATAGAAGAGCTAAACATTTAAAGCATCAGAGCTGCCTTACCAGGTTGGAGGCCCGGAGACGTCAAATCCTGCGGAGCGGAAGTCTCCTCGGCTTCAGCAGTAACCTCCTCGCCTGGCAGAGTGAGAGCCTCCTCAGCCTCAGTGGTTACTTCCTCTTCTGGCAGAGTGGAAGGCTCCCCAGTTTCAACAGCTGCCCCCTTTGAGGGTATCTCAGCAGCCGAGACCTCAATCCCCTCGGGCGGGTCAACTCTTTCACCATCTCCTCGATACGCGAGGAGGTTGTAGCCTCAGCATCTTCGGTTGGCCCTGCAGCATAAAAGAAGAATGTTAGAACATCCTCTTCAATATGCAAAGAGAAAATTAGACATAAGATGGAAAGAATACCTTCAGTAGGGATAATCGCCAGCGATGGTGCAGTCGATGGCTCACCCTCATGTATTTCCTCCTCCGAGATGTGGAAGAATTTGCTCTGATCAGGAAGAGCGGGTTCATCGCCATAGTCGGTCTCGTCTTCGAAGTCGCTTTCCCCGATAACGAAGAAGACGACAGCGCAACGCGAGGAAGCTCCGCAACAGGAGCCTTACCTCCAATTACCCCAGTGGTAGGACTAGGGTCGACTGCCCTAAGACTGGAAATGAAGATGCTAGGAGACCCCGGCTGCTGTGCCTCATCTCTCCCATCATGAGCAGAAGAAGGCTCGGGTTGAACTGAGAGGCCTGCAATCTCAACATCCCCTCCAGTCATTATGTCAACCTCCAGTGACTCGTCATCTTCGGCGGCGGTGGACTCTTCAACAAGCTCCCCTTCCTCCACGGTCTTGCTGCGCGACCTAGGAGCACGGACTAGGGTGGGGAAATCTTCATCTTCCGACGGTTCCTCAACCCTAACAGGGACGTCTTCAGGAGGAGCCTCAACTCCGGCAGAGATGTCTCCGGATTGAGAGACTTCAGCCGTTAAGTCCCTCCGAGCCTTCTTTGGGGCAGGCTCAGCGATAGAAGCAGAGCGTCGATGACGCTTGCTCGCCAACTGCTTAGACCTCCTGGCCCGCGGCTCCTCCCTCGTGGCTGGTGGCTCCGCCCTTGTCGCTGGTGGCTCTGCCCTTGCCGGTCGCGGCTCCGCCCTCACTGCTGGGGGCTCCCTCCTCGATCTTCGCCCGACCTCCTTTTGGGCCTTCAGGTACTGCTCTACGAGTTTCGTCGGTTTACTAGAATCAGTCCTGGCCTCGAGACTTGCATTGATGCTCTCAATGCATGAAGACGCCGGGAAAAAGTCTGGCGTTTGGATGGCTTGGGAGTACCAAGTACAGAAGCTGAAACTCGTACGGCACTTGGGCCCCTCGAGAGGTAGACGGAAAGATACTCCCGTCCCTCCAGCCACACTATAGTACCAGGCCCGAGCACCCTCGAACAGGTTCCCTTCGAAGGCGAGTCTAGCATTGGGGTTCCCGACATAGAGCTGATCATAGCCGAACTGTCGAGCGAAGCGACTCGGCATGTACGGCTCAATGGTACATGACGTCCCTTGCCGGAAAAGCACATATCCGGGCCGGATATTTAGCAACCACCAAAAGGCCCCCGCGAATAACCTCGTGAAGTCATCTGGGCCAACAGAATCAACAAGTAGATCCCCGAAAGATGCATCAGGGATCTGGAGGAGGCAGCGATTGAGCTGGTAGTTTGCAGGGTCTGAAAGGCACTTCCGGACGTAATATATATAAGGATCACGCCATTTTGAACCCTCCAACCGCTGTACGAAAGGGACAGAATTCTCCCTCCAACGCGCTGCCGTCATCAAAGAAGGGCAATGCATCACGTACCAAGCAATAAGGTACGTGTAAGGCAGCTCGACACGAGGGTTGGGACGCTTCACCGTCGGACTCCCCTCTGAGTCAACATACGGCTTTCCCTCGGAGTCTGCAATTTTTGGTGGCTCGCAGAAACTCTTAGTGAGCGCCCGCAGCCCGCTCTGAATACCAGCCGCCACGGCCGGGAGAAGGGCTATGGGGTTCCCATGAGCCAGGAGCACCGCCGGGTACACCACGTCAGCAACAATGACTTCATGCGGCAGTGTGGGCACCACACAGCGCTTCAGCCACAGCATCAGAAAGCCCGCCAACAGCGCCCGATCGGAGATAGGAGTCCGGGCTTGATGGTGAAAGCTTTCAAAAACCAAGTCAGGGTCGAAACCGTCCTCGTTCGACTCCGTGGTGTAGAAGCTGTTCGGAGCCTGGTCGATCCTGTCTTCAATCTCCCTGTCAGAGCTGGGATCCAATCGGGTTATCCGATGGTCTTTGATGTTGACATTATTGAACAAGTAACTGGCCCAAGACAGTTGCTTGACTCCCTGCGACCGCCATTTGGTTATCTGGCCGCAAATGTGGAAGTGACATAGCACTTCCCAGTAGGTCTCATATATGAGGGGAAACTCCTCCTTCACATAACGAAGCTCCACAGCGGTCGGGACATATTCCTCATAGGGAATATCCCCTGTCGACAGCCCCGAGACCTCGTGCAGCTCGTGCAGAGCAAGGCCCATCTCTCCGACCGGAGTGAAGAACGTCCCCGTCGAAGGATTATAACGCTCTAGAATTCCGAAGAAGTTCTGAGAGCTTTGAGGGATCCCCCACTGCACGGCCCTGACTGCCGAGTACAGTCCCACGCGCTTTAGCAGGCCCCCGAGCTCGGTAAGGACAAAGCCGACCATCCTGCCCCACCAATAGTTCTCCGTGGAACGGACCCACCCCGGCGCACGGAACCCAACCGGGTAGTCACCCTCCGCCTCCATGAAGGCGTTGAGGAAGGTAGTGCCAAGTTGTGGTATCTCCCCAGCTGGAACCTCAGTCCTGCGCGACCCAGGGAAAAGGCCGATAACTGACCTGTCATGGCTATCATGACGGTATACTTTGTGGGAGCCCAAATCACCGAGAGTGACCTCGGGAACATATCGAGCAAGGTCCCATTCCATCTTCCGAGGGACGGACATATGCTGGAAGTAGGACAGCGGGAACATCCTCTCCATGTCTGGAAGAAAGAATCTTCCACCCTTTATTTGACGGAGCCATTTGTAAGTTCCGTCATACACGCTATGGCCGCCCTCGTGGATACGATCTCCGAAGAAGAAGGCAGGCTTCTCCAGCTTGATGCCAGCATCTGTTGCGAATGCTGCATCAGTCATAAACACCCGAAGAGTTCTCATGTCAACATTTGAGAGCCTCTCTCTGCGATCCGGTGATTTGTCAGCAGTCACAGGAACAGTCCTTTGCAAAACAAAAGTCAAATCCCGGTCAGCACCACCTACATGACCAAAGTGGCACTTCTTGGCGAGTGAAGTAGCAGGGCGTGGCGCTACAAAAAGAAAAGGACACTTAGTTAGATACTCTATCAAAAGCATAGAAAAAAAAAAAAATGCTAAGTGTTCACAATCCGAACGCAGAAGAGACACTGGACGCAGGAATTATCAAATCCGCGTCCAGACCTGCGCATCCGAACGCAGAAGAGACACTGGACGCAGGAATTATCAAATCCGCGTCCAGACCTGCGCATCCACGCAGAAGAGACACTGGACGCAGGAGTTATAAAATCCGCGTCCAGACCTGCGCATCCACGCAGAAGAGACACTGGACGCAGGAGTTATAAAATCCGCGTCCAGACCTGCGCATCCACGCAGAAGAGGCACTGGACGCAGGAATTATCAAATCCGCGTCCAGACCTATGGGATCGGCGTCTCCACAACATTCTCCTTGATGTCACTTCTGGGGTGCGAAAAGAAAGGAGTTATCCACCTTAACCTTTCCACTACCATAATCGCCAGAAGTTAAGGAGGGTAACCCCCTTCCTTTCACATCCCCAGATGTCGAAGTACTTGGACTCGGGTGCCAGATTCATCAAAATCAGCAGCTGATGAAACAGAACGCAAGGATCAAATCCGCGTTCTGTAAACTAAGTCCGCGTCTGAACCCTTCACAAATAGAAAATATTCTAAGTGAAGAATCTGAAGCGCAGGACTCAAGCGCGCGAGGGTCCAAACCCGCGCCTCGGTTATCATCCCAAAGACTGCGTCTGGGAATCAAACACGATTTGAAAATCACGTGTTAAGGGTTCTTAAAAGTTCTTTGAACTTTCTTTAAATGGCGAAACTTCCGCCTAAGAGGCCTTTACCTTGGAGACCTGGGAGAACGACGTCCTGTGCAGAGGAGGAGCCGCCCCTCTGGGCCTCGGCGACGGTCGCCTTTGAGGACGATGCAGTTGGCTTAGTCTTGGGTGCCATTGATGTTCAGAAATCCGAGTAAGGAGATGAACAAGTTCGAAGATAAAACAGAGAAGGAAATTCTTTTTTCTCAGCAAGTGCGTTCAGAGAAGAAGATGCATCTCTCCAACTGTTGCCTTTTATAGGCACAGGGATTCGCGAAGATACGCGGCGTGTGGCCCGGTAGACGCTGCAGCGAGTCACCGCTTGACGCGTGTAACCAAATCATTTCTGAACGGAGAAGATCATGTGTCGCAACCCCGCCACGAGTCAGCAGTCGACACGTGGAGCAGTTCATTTAATGAACCAGGAAATCCGCGCGCCAAAAGGCGAAATTGCGCCGGTTCCCTAGGCCAGCTGGCGGCGTAATCATGACATGGCACAGAATTCGCGCCCAAAGAACGCACCTCCTTGATGGACATGCCACGTCAGCCTCTCCATGAATGCATTTGAAAGGTCGCGTCTCTCTAAGAAATTCGCGTCCTTCCAGTCTGGCCAAATATCGCGTCTGCCTTCTGAAGATCAGTCGCGTCTCCATTGCCAAAGGACGCAAATCGCGCCTTTACAGCAGTACCATCTCGGCTTTTTGAAAAAGAACCCGCGTTTGGCCTCCTGCTTCTGCAAAATCAGTTCAACAGTACACTGACGCACGCAGACGACCAACCACTCCTGGCTTAAAGCGCGCCAGTGACAGACTAAAAGCAATCGGGGAGGTTTAGACTGTGCATCTAAACACTCAACATGATCAACTCTGGGGGCTTCAAAGAGTTCAACAGTACACTCACGAAGACCAACTCCAGATAAGATTAAACCCGGAGCATCAACAGTCTAGTCATGAAGGCGAACTCAGCTAGAATCTAAAGTATTTCGAAATCCGTCCCAGTTAACTGCGGAATGTCGAAAACTTTGGAGGGGGTTCTGTAGGCTGTCTAAAAATCACCAAGACAAGCCACCAAAACACAGAGATCCAAGATCCAGGCGCAAGGCTAAATGTGACAATCAAGACGCGAGAGATAGCCCGCGTCTCAGCATCAAGGCGCGTTGGCTCAACGCCCGCGTCTCAGCATCAAGGCGCGTTGGCTCAACGCCCGCGTCTCAGCATCAAGGCGCGTTAGCTCAACGCCCGCGTCTCAGCATCAAGGCGCGTCAGCCCGAAGCCCGCGTCTCAGCATCAAGGCGCGTCGGCCCGAAGCCCGCGTCTCAGCATCAAGACGCGTCGGCTCGACACCCACGTCTCGGTTGCAACTACCCCGATTATGGCGCCATCCGCCGCCCATGTAGCGGGGAAGTTGGCCCTCATCGTAGAGCACTTTTAGGGGGCACGATCACCCCCTAAAAACCCTATAAATAGTCCCGTCACTATTGAAGGAGGGTCGACAATTATCGGAGGAAAGGCAGACAACAACAAGAGAGATCATCGACAGACAGAGAGAAAATCCTTCAGCGAGCTTACTGAGTACTAGCCGCTCTTCGCCTACCTCCTCTTCTAGAGTTTTGGTAGACGGAGCTGAGTTACTCCCTCTACCGACCGAAGAGAAGATCCCCGACGGTCCGAACAGTCATCCGGTCAACGGAGAACAAGATTCACTCTCCACCGCCACACGAAGAACCCAGCACTAAACAAAGGGGGAATTCAAGATTCAATATTCCCCCTCCCTTGTAACCGGAAGATTAAGCCGGCTGTAATTTTTTCCATCTGATTCCAGGAAACGTTACACCAGCCAACCCCCTCTCCGTGTCAAACAAACATGCAATCAAAATTCTTTTTAATTTTCGTATTATCTTTTTCTAAGCATGCAATGTTACTTCTAAATGAGTCATGTTCTTTATGCATGCAAGCAATGTTCTTTTTCAAATTTTTATTTTTCTTTTAAGCATGTCATATTTTTCAAGCACAAGATGACAAAAGGTAGTAAGCTCATCATATGACATGTCTTCATCATCGGATTCCGAGTTTACCTCAAGGGGTTATCCCCTTGGACCATATAGCACTTGTTGGAGGTGTCGCTTCCAACATCCGAATCGCTCCCAGCATAATATAGATCCTTTTCGCCAAGGGAGGTGATGATGTTCCACACTACAAAAGCCGAATCAATGTTAGAAACCCTAGATAGATAATCATCATTTAGGGTTGATTTTAAAGCATGAATGGCTTTTGAGTTAGCCTCAAAATACTTGCTATTATTAACATAAGAATCACCAGTGGTAGCAAGATATACATGAATGCCTAAGTCCTTGAGGTACAATGACATCTTAACTTTCCAAATTTGGATGTTAAGAATGTCAAAAGTGGGTGGTGCCATGAAATCTATAGTGTGTGTACAAAAATCTTGTGATTAGCCTAAAATGAGGATCTTTAACTCTAGGTTGTAAGACCCAAATCAGAGTACAAAGCTCTGATACCAATTGAAGGTTCACCTAGAGGGGGGTGAATAGGTGATGGCTAATCTAAAGGTCACTTAATGCCAAATAATGCAAATAATGCGGAAGCTAAAAGCAATTATGACCTAATTAAATCTTTTACACTAAACACCACGTATAACACAAGAGTGTTGCCGAATTCCCCGTGAAGGGCTCTGGACAAACTCCTCTAGATTCCCCTTGAATGGGTTGAGGTGCCGCGTTGGCTCTCTTGGTTAAATACAAGTGTTAGCAAATAACCAAGCAAGTATATATCAATTATGCACACAAGATATATAAAGCATGTAAATGTAAAGACAATATAAGTTATGCAAGATATAAGTAAGGGAGAGAGAGAGAAAAAGGCAATCGCAAACACAAAGGGTTTGTTTCGAGGTTCGAGCACACTTGCTCTACATCCCCGCCTTCGACACACGAAGGATTTCCACTATGCAAGATCCCAATGGATCTCTCCCCGGTGCCGCAACACCTACAAGCCCTCGGACTCCCTAGTCCCGTACACACGCAAGCTCACTAGCTCGCCGAGGTCGCACCTCAAACCAAGAGTTCACAACCGAACTCTAAACCACCACGAGCACACTTGCCCGTTTCCTCAAAGTACAAGAATGAAATCTCTTGGTGATCTAAACACTTTGATCACCAATGAAAGCTCTCACTACAACACTCCTATAGGATGAGTATGTCTATGAATTGCTCAAGTGTTTGTGTGAGAAAAACTAGGAAGAGAATGGTGGAGGAAAACTCAAAGAATCACTTTAAAACTCTTGATAAAATCTTCCCTTTAGATAGGAAATATTTGCTCTCAAATTTGTGGAGAAAACCCTTTTAAAAGAATGGAAAAAAACTGCTCAAAGCTCTCCTAAATCTTAGCTTAAAACAATGACCAAGCCCCCAAATTTATAGGCTAGAAAAATATAGCCGTTGGGGTCTGTCAGGCCTGCCGGTCGATCCGGCCGGTCGACCCGCAACGGTCAAAAATCCGACCGTTGGAGCCTCCGGTCGACCCGCCCGGTCGACCCAAAAGAACAGAGAGCACTGCTCTCAGTTCCGGTCGACCTGCCCACTGAACTGCCAGACGTGCACGGTTCTGTGCACGTCGGTCGACCCTTGCGGTCGACCTGCCCTTGGTTCCGGTCGACCCGTAAGCCAGTTCTGGGTCAGCACTTGGGAGAAAAATGTTGGTCTTTTGGCTTTCATAAAAATCCCATAAAATACATAAAAATCTACAAAAATAGTTTAACCAATATACTTTGATATACAAACATGCTTGCACAAAATCAAGGCATGTTATAAAAGATTGGACTATTTTTGTAACTTGGAAATATTTGGCTCATGATAAAAAACTGTTTTTCCAAAACAATATTTTTCCAAAACATGTTTTTCCAAATCTTCAACAAATACAAAAACAAGATATACTTTTAAAGCATAGTGTGTATGGATATGATCCACTACACAATCAAGATGAAATATCTATGTTTTTGACAATAAGCATAAACTTGATTTTGGTTGAAAGATGTAAACATGAATACCAAAAACCAAATAGTATTTTGTCACAAAGAAAATCTTTTCTAAACTAAAAAATCGTTTATGAAAACAATTCTATCAAGAGTGTGTGTGTATATGTACTTGAGCAATCCACCAACTACTCTATCCTTTACATTTTTAACTAAAACAAAAACAAAATCTTATACCTAGACACAAGTCTTCAACTTCTTGAAGTCTTCACTTGAAGTCTTCTCATTTTCTTGACTTGGTCCAAGCTTGATCCAAAAGCTCCTTGGATCATACCGTGCTAGCTCCAAATCTTGACATTTTATCCTTTGTTGAGCTATGCACCTACTAAGATCTTGATAATGAATCTGTCACTAATTAAACACAAGATCATTAGTATTATAACTACATGAGTTGATCATCATCAAAACTAGAGTGATGGGCCTTTGGGCCAACACGGTCGACCGCTCGGTCGACCGACCCCTGGTTTGTTCGAACGGTCGGTCGACCGCCAGAAGCCCAAAATCAAGGTGTTAAGAGTTAAAACTTTTACTTGAAAAACCCAAAATTTTTAATTAGATCTCTTAAATTCCATAAAAAGAGTTTCATTGAAATACTTTGAAGTATAAATATGCGTGATAAAAAAATCAACACATATTACAAACATGTTAAACTATTTTTCCGACACAGAAATTAAGCTTAAAACAAAAACCGTATTTTCCAAAAATGAACTTTGAAATGGAAAACCGATTTTTTCAAAAACTTATACAAATACAAAAACCAAGATATTTAAATACTTTTGAAGCATAGTGTGTATGGATATGATCCAGTATGCATAGAAGATGAAATACACTTGTTTTTGACAATAAGCTCAAAAATAAGTTTTGATAAATACAAACCTTAAGCATGAACTAGAAGCATCAAAATAAGTTTTTCTAAATATTTTGAAGTAACAATGTGTATGATTGAAATCCAATGCACATATAAACTATGTAAACTTGTTTTGATGAAATCCAATCATGAAACAAGATGTATATTCTTTGAAGCTCAAGATCAAATGGTATTTTTTAAAAACTAAAACTATTCAACATGAAATATTTTGAAATATTTTGTGTGTGTGTAAAAGAGCTTGAGCAATCCATAATTAATGTATCCTTTATATTTTATCCAAAAAATAAAAACTTTAACATTTATAAATACGACTCACGTCTTGAAAATCTTCTCTTGAATATCTTCTTCTCCATCTTGACTTGGTCCAAACTTGATCCATGAGCTAGACTCTGAAATCACCTAGAGGGGGGGTGAATAGGTGATAATGCTAATCTAGAAACTAAATGAGGAAGCTAAAACAAATTTTGCAACACACTTAATACAACCAACAAGTGTAGCCGAATTCCCCGTGAAGGGTTCTGGACTAACTCCTCTTGGTTCCCCTAGATAAGGGTTGAGGTGCTATATGAAGCTCTTGTGGTTAAGTATAAGTGAGGCACACACAAACAAGCCAAGCATATAATGGATGTACAACAATATGAAAGATGCAAGGCAACACAAGCAATATGAATGATATGGCAATATGAATAATGCTTTGCACAAATAAAAGAGAGAGAGTTAGAGAGATAATGGATCAAACGCAAACACAAAGATATGTTTCGAGGTTCGAGCCCCTAGCTCTACGTCCCCGCCTTCACCGAGAAGGATTTCTAATCCACTATCTTGTCCACCGAGGACTCCCACCGAGGGAACCTCCACCGAGGAGGATTTGTACAACAAGGGAGTACCGAACTCCTCTCTCAAACACCGCCTCACAACCGAGGGGTAGGCCTGTAGCCAAACAACCACAAATCACCTCTACTGAAGAGGGATACAGACCAAACTCCACCTCACAATAGAGGGAGCAAACCACAATCTCAACCTCTACCAAAGAGGGAGCAAACCAATCACCCGATCAACCTCTACCAAAGAGGGATACAACAAAAGCAAGGGTGTTTACAACTTGGAGGCTCAATCAACCTCAAACAATCTCTTTTCCACAAAACAAAGATCCTAAATAGATTAGGATAGAATGATAGCTCAAGTGTGGAAAACAAGTGTTTTGATCAAAGAAAAACTCTTGGGAAAAATACCAAATTGATATAGAAATGAAGAACAAGAAACCAATTCCCAAAAACCTATTTTCTTTGAAAATAACAAAACACTTAAAAACAAACAAGATTGATCTTTTGGCTCTTTAAACACTTTTGAAAACTTGTAAAAACACTTCAGAAAAGTAAGAATTTTTGCTCTTTAAAATCTTGTACAAAACTCCCAAGAAATGGGGTATTTATAGCCCAAACAGAAAACTAGCCGTTAGGCAGATCAGCCTGACAGGCTGGCGGTCGACCGGCCGGTCGACCGCCAACGGTCATATTTATAACCGTTGGGGCTTCCGGTCGACCGCCCGGTCGACCGTCCAGATACAGAGAGCAAAGCTCTCTGGTCCGGTCGACCGCCCGGGCGACCAACCCACTGTGCTGCCAGACGTGCACAGCTCTGTGCACGTCGGTCGACCGGCCCTTGGTGCGGTCGACCGACCTGGCTTGTCAGCCAGTTCTGGGTCAGAAACTGGGGTTAAAAATATTTCTAAAAATCTTATAAAAACTTGTAAAAATCCCCAAAAATAGTTTTAACATTTTGCATTGATATATAAACATGTGATAAAAATTTCAACTCAAATATCAAGCATATGAAACCATTTTTGTGTTTTAACATTTTTACCAAAAACTAAAACTTGTATTTTGTCAAACTTTGATTTTTCAATACATGAATAGGATAGTCAAAATAAGTTTGTCTAAGAAGTTTAAGCATGCATGTATAGAAGGAATACATCTACTATACATATAAACCATTTAAACTTGTTTTGATCTACTTTTCATGAAAACCAACATCGGTTAAACTAAAAACTGAAAAACCAATATCCAAACATAAAACGTGTGTGTTGTGCACTTGAGCATATCAACTATTCTAAGCTTTACACATGGATCTAAAACTCAAACTAAACTATGGATACCTAAGTCTTCTTGACGATCTTCCATCTTCAAGTCGACTCGGTTCAAACTCCGTGATCTAACGAGCATGGCTATGAATGATCTTGACGCTCGGGCTCGGGAATCACCAAGTGAAGGCTTCCAAACTCCTCTTTTTGAAGCAATCACCAACTAATATCTTGTTACATGATCTGAAACTAAAATCACAAGATTATTAGTAAACATAACTACATGAGTTAATCATCATCAAAACTAGAGAGGAAGGCCTCCGGGCCAACAATCTCCCCCTTTTGATGATGACAAAACTCATGGAGTTATATATGCATGGATTAAAGTTAAGCTTCAAAGAAGCTCCCCTTAACTCATGCATAAAACAAATAAACATAAATATGCAATGAATGACAATGCAAAAACAATAAAAGACTCTAGATACCTAATGAAATGTTCAAAAACAAAACATGCTCTAGATACCAATTAAAATTAAACTAAATTAAACTTAATATATGCAAAACATAAACATGCATATATAAAACTTAATCAAACTCAAAATCTTTCTCTCCCTTTTTGTCAATCATCAATAAAGGAGTAAAAACAAAACTAAATCAATAAATTTTTCTCCCCTTTTTTGTCTAAAACAAAAAAAATATCAATATAGGGGTGACAATCAATTAAAATATTAATTGAAAATATGTCAAAGTAGCATCTTGATACCAATTGAAAATAAACATAGATCAATAAATAAAGGGTATATGCTGTATATATTCATGAAGAGGAAGATGTGAAGCTTCCCTACATAGATACATTACATGAAGGAGGGATGACGAGCCCTAATTCACATAACGTACACTATGCAATGCATAAGAGGAGATGTGAAGCTCCCCCTACACACGTGTACCACATAAAGAAGAGATGTTAAGCTCCTCAATACAAGATACACTCAACATGAATCTATATGTAGAAGAGATGTTAAGCTCTCCTTGCATATAGGCAATACAAATCAAAACTTTTGTATTTATTTTTAAACAAAATTTTGAGATACCAAATTTTAAAACATTCAAATAAACATCTTGATATCAAAAGAGAGTATTTTCTTTTTAAGTATATGATATCAATTTAAAATTTTTATTTTCTATCATAAAGTAAGGGAGTGGAGATACAAATACCAATTGAAATATGAAAATCGAATTTTCTCCCCCTTTATGAAATACCAACAAAAACAATGCGCAAGCTCAAAATAAGATACCAATTGAAAAATTGAATCAATTGAAATAAAGTTGAAACTCAAGCTTTAGCATAAACAAAATTTTGTGCTTAAGGATATAGTGATATAATAAGCACAAATAAAACATATATATGTATGAAAAGTTTAATACCAATTGAAATTGATACTATTGGAATTGAAAAACATACATACATACAAACATATATGAGTATACAAGAAAGGTCAAAATTGATACCAATTGAAAGAATCCAATGATACCAATTGAAACAACAATAATATCAAAGTATAACTCATATAACCTATCCTCCCAATCATGTTCAAGTTTAAAATGATTTTCATTATAAAGCATACATGAGCATGATCTCCCATCCATCCACCCTTTGGATGGTAGGGGTTTTCAAAAAAAATAGATTTGAAAAATAAAGTGTGTTTGAAAACTCTACCAAAATGAAGAATATCACAACTAGTTAAATGGAAAAACTTGTAAACTAGTACGAAATCCTTCAAGTAAGGAATAAAACAAAATTATTTTTCACGAAACATTAAATTCACATGATAATCAACACTCTAAGCCAATTAAGCATAAATATAACTCATGAAAACAAACACATGAGTAAACAATAAATGTGAGTGTATAAATAAGATGTGAAGATCATAATCATGAAAAATATTTAATTAAGCTCAAGTAATTCCTTGAAACATGAAAACATGAAAATCATCAAAACTATTTAATCTTCAAGGTATATGTATCTCCTATACAAACTAAAGTATACATACATATCCAAACACAACGAGTCCACAAAGATATATGCATGAAGGCACGTGGCTCAAAAGGATGTATATGTATAAACAATAGTTTGGATAAAATAGACATATACATGAAGTTAAACATAAACACAAAAATATGAAACAAATCCAAAAATGGGAATACAAGTTTAAAATGCATGGATCATCAAAACTAGACTATACTAGCACATCTAATGGGTTCAAATAAGCAATCAAGCACAAACATATATAGATTTATTTGTGGCCCACTATATGCACAAATATATACCTAGTTTTAATGAAAACTAATATTTAAATATATATTCAAATCATGAAGCATCAAACAAGATAAAAATCAACATGATAAATATAAACATGATTATTATGTAAATCTACATGTTATTAGAGTTATGATAAACATGATAGCTAAACAAATGGTGAGAACACAAAATAATGATCCATATTAAACATGGGTGTCTCAAAAGGGCTATACATGCATGTCAAGAGTCTAATTATCATGGCATTATCATAATAACCTATAAACATTAAATCATGCTAAAGATAATGAACATGAAAAGCATGTAAACAATAATTAGGAGTTAGAGATTGATACCAAAACCAATGAGGGCACCTCTCTAGTTCTCCAAACTATGGTGGTCCTCTCCACCAAACTCCCCTTGAAAGTGATGCATCCAAATGATTTCCATGAAGCTCAGAACGCATCCACTCCAAGGTACCGACACTCTCACGTCGTGCGAAAGCCCACACCTACATCAAACATAAGAGGGGTGGTCTTTGGTACCCATATCTTTTTGGGTCAATGGGGGTTAGTCACTTCTCTAACCCAAACAAATTTATTTGCTAAATTAGATACTTGTATACGATCATAGCAAAATTTAACAAGGTGGCCCTTACGTCCACAATGTGTACAAGTGTACACATGATCATACATGTGATGGGTGTGTCCGTGAGGAGCATGTGTATACCGTGGAGGGTGTGCATGCATAGATGGAGTTTGTTTCTTTCGAAACAAAGATTCCAAGCGTGTATGGCTCTTGGCACATTGGCTCAAAGTGGAGCCCAAACAATCCATTTTCTTCTTAATTAATTTTATATCATTATTAATCAAAGAAGAAGTGGAGCATGCAAGGGGTGATCTAGGTGAATCTACCCTAGCATGGCAAACATGAGAAACAATATCATTTTTCAAAGATTTATTTTTATTTAAACAAATTTCTAATTCTTTTGAAATAAAATCAATTTCTCTTTTTAAAGAATTATTTTCTTTTAAAACAAATTCAACTTTTGAAGATAACTTTTCATTTTTCTTTAAAACTTTTTCAAAATCATTTTTATTTTTCAAAAATTTATTTTCTTTTAGTGCAAGGTCCAGTTGAGATTTTAATGAATCCCTCTCATTAGAAATCTCCTCTTTCTCTTGCAAAACATTGTTAAGTCTAGAAATTTTTTTTTATTATCATTGTTAAGGCCTAGACTTTTCTTTTTCAAAATCTTATATTTTTCAAACAATTTTCACAAACAATAGATAACTCTTCATACAAAGCATTGGCATCCATATAATCATGATCATCAAATGAAGAGCTAGCATCAAAACTATCTAGTTGAGATTCCGATTGTACCTCAAGGGAGTCATTCCCTTGGATCATGAAGCATTGAGAGTCGGATTCTCCACTAGTTTCCTCCGATTGGATTTGCAATTGAAGCTTGGAGGTGGTGGTTGTTGTCAACTTGTTCCACACTGCAAAGGCGGAATCAAGGTTAGAAACATGCATAAGATATTCTTTAGGTAGCGTGCTTCTAATGGCCTCAAGGGCTTGTGCATTGGCCCCTATATAATTGCGGTTACCAAGATAACATTTCTTGGTAGCGGCAAGAAAGACATGCAAGCCTAGGGTCTTCAAATAGCAACTCATCTTGACCTTCCAAATATCAAGTCTAGAAATATCAAACATAGGAGGGCTATCCATGAGTGCAAACTAAATGTGTGCAAGCAAAAAAATGTGCAAATGCAAATGGTAGATTAGCAAAATAAGGATCTTACTCCTAGGATGTTAAGCCTAAGTATCAGGAGCGTAGGCTCTGAAATCAATTGAAATCACCTAGAGGGGGGTGAATAGGTGATAATGCTAATCTAGAAACTAAATGCGAAAGCTAAAATAAATTTTGCAACACACTTAATACAACCAACAAGTGTAGCCGAATTCCCCGTGAAGGGCTCTGGACTAACTCCTCTTGATTCCCCTAGATAAGGGTTGAGGTTCTATATGAAGCTCTTGTAGTTAAGTATAAGTGAGGCACACGCAAACAAGCCAAGCATATAATGGATGTACAACAATATGAAAGATGCAAGGCAACACAAGCAATATGAATGATATGGCAATATGAATAATGCTTTGCACAAATAAAAGAGAGAGAGAGTTAGAGAGACAATGGATCAAACGCAAACACAAAGATATGTTTTGAGATTCGAGCCCCTAGCTCTACATCCCCGCCTTCATCGAGAAGGATTTCTAATCCACTATCTTGTCCACCGAGGACTCCCACCGAGGGAACCTCCACCGAGGAGGATTTGTACAATAAGGGAGTACCGAACTCCTCTCTCAAAAACCGCCTCACACCGAGGGGTAGGCCCGTAGCCAAACAACCACAAATCACCTCTACCGAAGAGGGATACAGACCAAATTCCACCTCACAATAGAGGGAGCAAACCACAATCTCAACCTCTACCAAAGAGGGAGCAAACCAATTACCCGATCAACCTCTACCAAAGAAGGATACAACAAAAACAAGGGTGTTTACAACTTGGAGGCTCAATCAACCTCAAACAATCTCTTTTCCACAAAACAAAGATCCTAAATAGATTAGGATAGAATGATAGCTCAAGTGTTTTGATCAAAGAAAAACTCTTAGGAAAAATACCAAATTGATATAGAAATGAAGAACAAGAAACCAATTCCAAAAACCTATTTTCTTTGAAAATAACAAAACATTTAAAAACAAACAAGATTGATCTTTTGGCTCTTTAAACACTTTTGAAAACTTGTAAAAACACTTCAGAAAAGTAGGAATTTTTGTTCTTGAAAATCTTGTACAAAACCCCCAAGAAATGGGGTATTTATAGCTCAAACAGAAAACTAGCCGTTAGGCTGATCTGTCAGCCTGACAGGCTGGCGGTCGACCGCCAACGGTCATATTTATGACCGTTGGGGCTTCCGGTCGACCGCCCGGTCGACCGTCCAGATACAGAGAGCAAAGCTCTCTGGTCCGGTCGACCGCCCGGGAGACCGGCCCACTGTGCTGCCAGACGTGCACAGCTCTGTGCACGTCGGTCGACCGCACGGTCGACCGGCCCTTGGTGCGGTCGACCGACCTGGCCTGTCAGCCAGTTCTGGGTCAGAAACTGGGGTTAAAAATATTTCTAAAAATCTTATAAAAACTTGTAAAAATCCCTAAAAATAGTTTTAACATTTTGCATTGATATATAAACATGTGATAAAAATTTCAACTCAAATATCAAGCATATGAAATCATTTTTGTGTTTTAATATTTTTACCAAAAACCAAAACTTGTATTTTGTCAAACTTTGATTTTTCAATACATGAATAGGATAGTCAAAATAAGTTTGTCTAAGAAGTTTAAGCATGCATGTATAGAAGGAATACATCTACTATACATATAAACCATTTAAACTTGTTTTGATCTACTATTCGTGAAAACCAACATCGGTTAAACTACAAACCGAAAAACCAATATCCAAACATAAAACGTGTGTGTTGTGCACTTGAGCATATCAACTATTCTAAGCTTTACACATGGATCTAAAACTCAAACTAAACTATGGATACCTAAGTCTTCTTGACGATCTTCCATCTTCAAGTCGACTCGGTCCAAACTCCGTGATCCAACGAGCATGGCTATGAATGATCTTGACGCTCGGGCTCGGGAATCACCAAGTGAAGGCTTCCAAACTCCTCTTTTTGAAGCAATCACCAACTAATATCTTATTACATGATCTGAAACTAAAATCACAAGATTATTAGTAAACATAACTACATGAGTTAATCATCATCAAAACTAGAGAGGAAGGCCTCCGGGCCAACAGACTCCTCTTTGAGTACTCGATGCGATCTTGAAGCGCGAGCTCTTGAATCAATACATGCTAGCTTCAAAACTTGACCTCGAATCTTTTGTTGAAGCTAGACTGATAGGGAGATTTCGCTCTCCCTTTTAATTTACCGCAAGTGCATGGTTGATCGTTTGCAGCACTTGAGGGCCGATTCACAGGGACAGGTGGTTCTTACGATTTCAACACTTCTAGGCGAATTATTAAAGAGTTTGTGAGTTAGATTTTTAAACTAAGAATTAATATAGAAAAAAGTCAAGTCAAGCACTTAGGGCCAAATCCCCTAAACTAGCATCATGCGGTCAATCTTAGTCTCCCCACTAGTTTATTATTACTCACCAAAATCTCTACTCCTAATAGGCAAAGTAAGTCTGAACGCTAAATCTAAGCACAGGGTATTCTCCAGTTACATGATCCATCAAAGGTAAATTAACTTAAATTAAACAAATAGCATAAAGACAATAAAATTTTAAGCATGGACCATTAACCTCCAACGCATAGCCTGTCAAATATCCAGTTATTTTAGAAATTAATCTTCTAAAAGTTGTCAGTCAATTGGTGTGCAAATAGCCCTATATAGGAGATCCAACGGATGACCACAAGATAATCTAGCCTAAATTAATCTTCCCTAAGTACTAGAAAAATTACCTATTAATGTTAAGATTCCTGTCCAAATATATTATAAATATTTAATAAGCATTAAATTAATTGCACTTGATTAATAATTAATTAAGACTAAGAAGAAACAAATTGCCATTAAAAATTAAAATCAAAATAAAATGAAATTAAAAAGAAAAAGCCAACATTACCTGGCGCGCCCTCTCTTATGCAATGATGAAAGGTAAACCCTTTTTGCTGCAATCAATGGGGAGAAACATTATATGCACTCTCTCTACATAGTTTCAAAGACGAATAAAAGGAGGAAAAATAATATTATATTAAAATGAATCCCTACTACAAAGATTGGCCACCATGATGTTGCATTAAAAACAAAGAAAATTAAAAAATAAATAAAAAATAAAAATAAAACCTAAAACCTAGATGACGGCCACAACAACCCTCTCTCGTCCTTATATAATAAAGAATTTTTATACAAAAAAGCCCGACAAATTAAAGATATTACATATTAAATCAGTTTCGACTCAGGCTGATTTTGTAAATGGTCAATACGTGCGATCAAACAATCGAACCAGCAAAAACTCTCAGAACCAAAGTTGTAGATTTTCGAATTCTCTTTCCGCAGACATTTTGAATGACTTCTTTTGGGACCTGTAGCTAAAGTTATGTCCAAAACACCGCAACATATTTGGAAAGCAACCCTCAATCTTTTACAAATTGCGTGATTTTATTGCTGAAAGTAACCGGATTCCTCTTCTCTTTTCTTTACCTATTTCTTGCAAAATTCAATTAAATATACCCGAGTTACATTATTTATATATAAATAATGAATAAATAAGAGTATGAAAATGTGGTAAAATTATGCTCATCAAGAACCCCCACACCTATCTTTTGCTAGTCCTCAGGCAAAACTAATAAAAATAAAACTAAACACAAACAAATAGAAAAATTAAACAATCCTAACTCACTTTTGTAGGAATCACGGTTGCACTTAGGAAGTGCAACAAGCCGTTAAACCCCTAAGTTACCCCTAGAGGACGAGTTTTGTCTCATGAGGGTTTTAGTAGATTACACCCACAAAATCCATAAAAGAATGAGATTAAGAAATAAATAAAAGTAAAATAAGGATAACCGAAAATCAAGAAAGGAAAATAAAAAAAAAATTTATCTACTCAAATTAACCAGTTAGAGAGATCAAAAGTTTCCAAGAGTTTCATTTTCAAGTACGACCTCTATTTAAGAAATCATATCGGTTATAAAATAAAGTCTCAAATCTAAAACTTTACACCGCCGGTTCTAATTTTCAGATCTTATGCAACCCGTGATCATGATATAGTTCTCAAGCTTAGGATATTTAACTACAACTTTCATACTTTCTTTTGATAATATATATATATATATATATATATATATATATATATATATATATATATATATATATATATATATAATATATATATATATATATATAAAACTTTTTAACTCTCTTTCGCGTGGATATCGAGGCTTCCTGAGGCCAAGGCATCTAGCTAATTGATAATCAAAATTATTATATTATATATTGTCTTTTCCTATTAGGCTTTCTCAGCTACCCATGTAGCAAGATTTAGGCCAATGCTCCCAAAGCAGACGGTCTTAGGGTAATAAGTGTAAAAACACTCCTATGGACTTAATTACTCAAGTAACTGAGGCCACAAGACAAGACTTATTAATAAAATTTTACTATATAATAAATTCCTTTTTTGTATTCTAGTTATAATCAGTATCCCAAGCCCATGAACTTAATAGTGTAAGTGCTATTGGGTACATAATCACTTAGACTAAGTTTAGATGGTATGTCCATTCTAGATTTTAACCTCTATTTTAAGATTTTATGATTCTTTCATCTTGATCTTACCTTTAAAATCTACTTATGGATACTTAATCACTCATATACTGGCTAACTATCCGTAGAAATTTTTTTATTTTTTTAGAGAAAATAAAAATAAAGTAAAGAAAGATAATAAAATAAAACCAAAACACTAAGACCAAAAAGACTCCTAAAAGAACAGAAACGTGTGAATTTCCCCCCACACTCATGTCCTCATGTATGCAAATGAATACAGAGATAAAAGATGCACTCTTAAATTATGCACATGATCATAATAATCAGACAATCCACGCATACAGAAAAAATGATGAATTTATAAAATATGCTAGAATTATTGATAACTCATAGTGCACCAAAAGAAATATCGCCGTAGAAATAATCAAAAGACTAGTCCCTGTATGTGCATCCCTGCTTATCCTGTAACACTTATAGAAAACTTGACACCAAAGTTAGAGAAAGAGATAAATAAAAGACTTTAAACACTACACTGACTCCTTAAGGTTATAAAAAATTATAAAACAAGTGGATGAAGATGAAACAGGCTATAGTGAAAATATAC
The DNA here is from genome assembly GCA_038442645.1 of Agave tequilana. NCBI lineage: Eukaryota > Viridiplantae > Streptophyta > Magnoliopsida > Asparagales > Asparagaceae > Agave > Agave tequilana. The sequence goes on from JAVJIF010010331.1 coordinate 61,648, forward strand.
ATACCCTCACTGAGCTACCTTAATTAGCAATTGGAGGTTCCTGGTTGGGTTTACCATTCGGGGTTGGTAGCGGGAATCTCAATGCTCTTTCTAACTCATCTTTGCTTTCCGTATGTGATGGTAGTGTAAGGTTTTGCAACCCACAAAATTCTCATGCATTAGCACATGTGGATAGAGCCTGTGTTGTCAATTATGAATACCTAGATGAAATTCGGTGTCGGTAGCAATTGGTTGCATAATTCGATTACATATTCATTCAACGATTCTCCTTCATCAAAACTAAATTCCAAGAACTATGAGTTGTAGTCCAGAAAATCATTCTCGTCATCCAATAATCTGTGGTCCAAATTTGGGTCTGTCATTTTCTTAATGCTCCCATTTGCTTTCTTAGTGTCTAAGGCATAGATCAGTATATTAGTTTTTTTTCTCAAATAATACACAAATATACAGATACAATACATGAATTGCTCATCCAGCGTAATGGGGGTCATGAAGACTCATGACCTCTTCATTATCGCTCGCATGCATTTTCAAAAACGGCTTTAAATGTTGTCTATTAACTTTGAATATTGCACCATTTTTTGGATCTTCTATCTCCACTGCTCCATGAGGAAACACTACACGCCCCACGAATGGTCCCGTCCATCTAGATCTCAACTTACCAGGAAACAAATACAGTCTAGAATTATATAATATGACTTTCTGATCTGATGTAAATGACTTCTTCAAAATTGCTTTGTCATGAAACACCTTTCTCTTTCCTTATAGATTCTAGCGTTCTCGTATGCTTCATTCCTGATTTCTTCTAACCCTTGAGTTGAAGCTTTCTATGTTCTCCTGCCACGTTAAGGTTAAAATTAAGCTGTTTTATGGCCCACATGGCTCTGTGCTCCAATTATATCGGTAGATGGCATGCTTTCCCAAAAACAAGCTAATACGGAGACATTCTAAGATTGGTTTTAAAAGCAGTTTGGTATGCCCATAAGGCATCTACTAATTTTAATGACCAACCTTTGCGATTCAGATTTACTGTTTTCTTCATACTCTGCTTGATTTGCCTATTGCTCACTTTCACTTGACCGCTTGTTTGTGGATGATAAGGAGTTGATAGTTTATGGGTAATCGAGTATTTCCTCATCAGAGCCTCAAAAGAACGGTTATAGAAGTTGGTTCTATTGTCGCTGATAATTGCACGTGGTGCACCAAATCGAGAAAAAATATTCTCCTTTAAGAATTTGACAACAACCTTATTGTCATTGGTCCTGCTTGCCACAACTTCTACCCATTTGGAGATATAATAAATAACAACTAAAATATAGAGATTTCCAAATAAGTTTCGGAAAGGTCCCATGAAGTCAATGGCCCATACATCAAATATTTTGACTGTTAATATTGGGTATAATAGCATCATGTTCCTCCTTATGATCCTGCCCACATGTTGACAGCGAGTGCAGCATTTGCATAACTTGTGAGCATCTTTAAATAGGGTGGGCCAATAAAAATCACATTGTAGGACCTTCCCTGCAATCTCCTTTGCTCCAAAGTCTCCACCACAAGCTTGGTTATGACATAATAACAAGATACTCTTGTGTTTTTCTTCGGGGACGTATCTCCTAAAAATTTGGTCGGGATAGTACTTCCACAGATATGGATCATCCTAATAGAAGTACTTCAATTGAGAGTGAAATTTATATTTATATTGTCTTGACCATTCTTCAGGTATTTTCTTGGTCATAAGAAAGTTGACAATATCAGCGAACCATGACTCTCTTATTACGGCGAACAGTTGTTCTTCGGGAAAGTGTTTATTTATGGATACATTAGAAGATAGAGAATTTGATAGACGGGACATGTGATCAGCCACCATATTATCGGTCCCCTTTTTTCCCTGATTTGAAGGTCAAATTCCTGAAGTAGCAATATCCATCTTATCAGTCTTGCCTTCACATCCTTTTTTGTCAATAAATACTTTAGAGTAGCGTGGTTAGTGTAAACAGTGATCTGTGAGCCAATCAGGTAAGATCTAAACTTTTCAAGCGCAAAGACCATAGCTAAGAATTCCTTCTCTATTGTGGAATAGTTAAGTTGTGCATCGTTCAGTGTCCTACTAGCGTAATAGATCACATGAGGCTGCTTGTCAATCTGCTGCCCTAAGACTGCACCAATCGCGTAATCAGACATGTCACACATTAGTTCGAAGGGTTGGCTCCAATCCGGTGCATGAATTCTAGAAGTTGAGATTAGCTCCTTCTTTAAGATCTCAAATGCCTCAAGGCATTCTGGGGTGAATACAAATGTGATGTCCTTGGCGAGAAGGCTGGTTAATGGGCAAGCAATCTTGCTGAAGTTTTGTATGAACCGCGGTAATAACCAACATGACCTAAAAATGATCTGATATCCTTAACTGATCTAGGAGGTGGGAGATGAGCTATCAAATTCACTTTTGGTTTGTCCACCTCAATCCCTTTCTTGGCAGTTACATGACCCAAAACAATGCCTTGTTGAACCATAAAGTGGCACTTCTCCCAATTTAATGTCAAATTCTTTTCTTTGCATCGAGCGAGAATCAGACTAAGATGGCGAAGGCATTCTGTGAAGGAATCTCCAAAGATGGAAAAATCATCCATGAACACCCTGAGGAATCTTTCCACCATGTCAGAAAAAATATTGAGCATACATCGTTGGAATGTTGCAGATGCATTGTAGAACCCAAAAAGCATGCGTCTGTATGCAAAATGTTCCAAACGGACATGTGAATGTGGTTTTCTCCTGATCCTTAGGAGCTGTCAGAATCTGATTATAACCGGAGTGTCCATCAAAGAAGCAATAATATTCATGTCCGGCTAAGCGTTCCAACATTTGGTCAATAAACGGCAAAGAAAAATGGTCCTTTCTTATTTCCATATTGAGCTTCCTATAATCGATACACACTCGCCATCCTGCCTGAATTCGCGTAGGTATAAGCTCATCGTTATCGTTCTTGACCACAATGATTCCTGACTTTTTCGGCACCACTTGCATAAGACTCACCCACGAACTGTCAGAGATTGGATAAATGTATCCATTGTCGAGGCATTTCAAAATGTCTTTTCTCACTGCCTCCTTCATTATAGGATTCATTCAGCGTTGAGGGTCTCTTCGTGGTTTGGCATTTTCAGTTAGGTGGATCTGATGCTGGACGATTGTTGGACTTATCCCTTTTATATCAGCCATTGTCCACCCTATAGTTTCCTTGTTCTCCTTCAATGCAGACAGGAGAGATTCCTCTTGGTTCTTACTTAGATTAGAAGCTATCACGACCAGGAGCTTTTCATCCTCACCTAAATAGGCATACTTTAATGTTTTAGGGAGAGATTTTAGCTCTAAGTTAGGTGGCTTACATATGGTCGAAGTGGTGCTTTTATTCCCTCATTGAGTGACTCATATAAAGACTCTTGGTGCATTGTAAACACCTGATCAGCTTATTCAAATACTTGTTCCACTTCGTCAGGCTCTGATCCTTGATCAAGATACTCAATGTCTGATCCTTCATCTTCAAAATGTTCGCTTGATATCCCTTGGATCATGTTGACATCAAAAGGTTGGTCAGAGTGATCGCTTGGCTGCTTTCCAAGATTGAAAATATTGAGATCGATAGTCATGTTCCCAAAGGTGAGTTTCATCAACCAACTACGACAATTGATCAAAGCATTTGATATTTCTAAGAAAGGTCATCTAAGAATCACAGGAATTTGCCCTCTTGGGTTCTCCACTGGTGCAGTTTCAAGGACAACAAAATCGACTGGGAATATGAATTCTCCTACCTTTATCAGCACGTCTTCTAACTCACCCTTTGGAATTTTCACCGATCTATCTGCCAATTGCAAGGTATCTTGTGGGTTTTAACTCACCTACTCCTAACTACTTGTAGACTGAATATGGAAGTAAGTTGACACTCGCCCCCAAATCTAGTAAGGTCTTTTCAATCACTGTGGTTCCAATAGTGCAAGATAGAGTCGGACATCCTCTTTATGATCTCGCTGATATTTGCAACAAAAAAGACCTTCTTAGGAGTCTGATGAGCTCGTTTCTTTGTGCACAAGTCCTTCAAGAACTTTGCATATGATAGAACCTGTTTAACAGCTTCAAGGAGAGGAATATTCACTTTGACTTACTTGAAAATTTCTAGAATCTTCTCCATTTACGTTGTGTACTTCTTGGAACGGAGCCTATTTGAAAAGGGAGCCGGTGGATCATATGTAGGACTTTCTCAGCTTCCTTGTCATTTGCTCTGCTAGAGCCTGAGGATGATGGGTCTGTCACTGGGTCAGCTGATTTTGTAGGACTGTGGACTTTCACCTGATTGCCTACCTCTTTTCCCGACCGTAATACATGGAGCGCATTTAGTTGAGCTAAATTTGAAGGGTTATTGTTAGCTCTGGTATCCTGGGATTAATCTCAGATTGACTGAGGAAAGTCCCTCTTTCTCTTTTACTCATTTGAGAAGACATCTTACTCATTTGTAACGTGAGTTGTTGCATGGCTTGTTGATTGGACTCCAACAGCTGATCTGTCGATTGCATAAATGAGTTAAAGTTCTTCCCATGGTGTTCAATTTTTGTTCTCTCCTAAATTCGGGTGGTGGCATTGATGGATTTGCATATGTTAGAGTGGATTGTGGTGTCACAAAGGCCGGTTGTTGTTGTTGATAAGGGAATGCGTTGGGCCTAGTATACTGTGAACCACTTGGTTGGGTTGCTTGTTGCCCCTCCTTGATATCCTCCTCCTTGATTCCATGAAAGGTTAGGGTGATTCTTCCATCCTAGATTGTATGTTGGTACATATGGATCATTCTTTGTCGATAGGTGGCGTTTAACTATTGTTATTGACAGTTCATCAGTGAGTTTGAAAGGAGCAGACAATCTTCCATGACATGAGTTGGAGATTGACAGTTAAAGCAACTTGGTACAGAGGTCTGATTTACTTGTCGAATTGCTATGGAGTCCCCTTGCTTTCCTACACTTCAATCCTCCTCATCAGTGCTGCTATCTTTGCTTCGGCTGCAATAGAATTTTCAATCGAATGTATGCCACTCCTTGATGTGGTGGTTGAGTTTGTACTTGGTAGCTTCTCATTGAACCCTTCCCACTGCATGATTTTCCCTGCCATTTCTTCAAGGAATTTCGATGCAGCATCATCTGTCATCCTCATGAAGTCACCCTGACTCATGGATTCAAGAAGGGTCTTCGAACTGTAATTGACACCCTCATGGATTATCTGACAGAGACGCCACTTTTCTATGGTATGATGGGGATATTGAGCTAGAAGGTCCTTAAACCTTTCTAGGTATCTCCGAAATGGTTCTTTGTCCCGTTGTCTGAATTGATTAATTTCAGACGAATTCTTGAAGTCTTGTGCATTGGGAAAAACTTTTTTAGAAGGACTGTAACAAACTCTGCCTATGTGGTGATTGAGTTATTGTAAGGCTGTATAGTCACTTTTAGCATTGTCCTTGAGTGAGAAAGGGATGAACCTTAGTTTGACGCCATCGTCACTCAGTTGCCTGATCCTCATCATTGCGCAAACCTCCTCGAACTCGTTGATGAAAATATAGGCATCTTTAGATTCTAGCCCGGAGAACTTGAGAAGCATCGTTATATACTATGGCTTCAGCTCGTAGTTATTTTCGGTGGCTTCCGACAATCTGATGCATGATGGGTGTGATGATCGAGGCAGGTAACATTGGTCCATGAGGACCATAGGTGGAACATGGTCAGTCATCTTAGTCTCGTTTGATTCTATGCTGACTAGAGTCCTATTGAATCGCGTACCCAAGCTGACATATGTCAGCGTAGGTATCGAATTGGAAAGTGTGATGTGTGAATTACACTAATTTTTATTTATCATTATTTTTTTGTTATTTTTTTTGGTAAAAGTGCGAAGACTAAAGAAAACACCGTTCTCCGGCAATGGCACCAAAAACTTGATGGGGAGATTTCACTCTCACGTTTTAATTTATCACAAGTGCACGATAGTTTGCAGCACTTGAGGATCGATCCACAGGGACAGGTGGTTCTTACGGTTTCAACACTTCTAGGCGAATTGTTAAAGAGTTTGTGAGTTGGATTTTTAAACTAAGAATTAATATAGAAAAAGTCAAGTCAAGCACTTAGGGTCGAATCTTTTAAACTACCATCATGCGGACAATCTTGATCTCCACACTAATCTATTATTACTAACCAAAATATCTACTTCTAATAAGCAAAATAAGTCTTAACACTAGATCTAAGCACAAAGATTCTCCAGTTACATGATCCATCAAAGGTAAATTAACCTAAATTAAAGCATAAAGACAATAAAATCCTAAGCATAGACCACTAACCCCGGTACATAGCTTGTCGAATATCCAGTTATTCTAAAAATTAATCTGCTAAAAGTTGTCAGTAAATTGGTATGCAAATAGTGCTATATAGGAGATTCAACGGATGATCACAAGATAATCTAGCCTAGATTCATCTTCCCTAGGTACTAGAAAAATTACCCATTCATGTTAAGATTCCTGTCACAAATATATTCTAAATATTTAATAAGCATTAAATTAATTACATGTGATTAATAATTAATTAAGATTAAGAAGAAACAAATTGCCATTAAAAATTAAAATCAAAATACAATGAAATTAAAAAGAAAAAGCCAACCTTACCTGGCGCGCCCTCTATCATGCAATGATGAAAGCTAAACTCTTTTTGCTGCAATCAATGGAGAGAAACATTGTATGCACTTCTCTGCATACAGTTTCAAAGACGAATAAAAGGAGGAAAAATAATATTATATTAAAATGAATTCCTACTACAAAGATTGGTCGCCATGATGTTGCATTAAAAACAAAGAAATTAAAAAAATAAAAATAAAACCTAAAACCTAGATGACGGCCACAACAGCCCTCTCCCCTCCTTATATATTAAATTTTACAAAAAAGCCCCTCAAATTAAAATATTACATATTAAATCAGTTTTGACTCAGGCTGAATCTGTAAATGATCAATATGGGCAATCAAACAGTCAAATCAGTAAAAACTCTCAGAACCAAAGTTGTAGATTTTGAATTCTCTTCCCGTGGACATCTTGAATGACTTCTTTCAGAGTCCTATAGCTAAAGTTATGGCCAAAATACCGCAACATATTTGTAAAGTAACCCTCAATCTTTTACAAATTGCGTGATTTTATTACTGAAAGTAACCAGATTCCTCTTCTCTTTTTTTACCTGTTTCCTACAAAATACAATCAAATATACCCGAGTAGCATTATTTATATATAAATAATAGATAAATAAGAGTATGAAAATGTGGTAAAATTATGCTCATCATAAACACCGACTAAGATTTTGATTAAATATCTGAAACTAAATGAGCACAAGATCATTAGTAGTATAACTATATGAGTTAATCATCATGAAAACTAGAATGATGTGCCTTTGGGTTAACAATCATCCCCTTTTTGATGATGACAAAACTCATTGAGTTATATATGCATGGATTAAAGATAAGCTCCATAGAAGCTCCCTCTTAACTCATGCATAGCAATAAACAAAAAGATATTCAATGTAAGCGTATAAACAAACAAGCATATATACATAAATAATAATATAAAACATGCATATATAAACTCTAAATTCTTCTCCCCTTTTATGTCAATTCATCAACAAAGTGGTGAAGAAAAATAAACAATATAAATGTATATGCGATATATATTCATAAAGAGGAGAGACTATAAAGTTAACTCCCCCTACATACATTACATGGAGAAGGGTTGATTAGATCCTAATCCATATTAGTATAATATATAATTTATAGACGGAGATCTGAAGCTCCCCCTACAAATGTGTATCACATAAAGAAGAGAGGTCAAGCTTTTTAATATGTAAAATACACTCAATATGAATTTATATATAGAGGAGATGTTAAGCTCCCCTTACATATAGGCAATACATATCAAACACATTTTGAAAATTTTTTTTGATACCACTTAAAAATAAATTTTGAAACTACTTGAAATCAACGAAATAAATTTTGATATCAATTGAAGTCAAATTGTAGTTGATAAAATAAATGTTGATATCACTTGTAGATAAACAATTATTATTTGAGCAACATGAAATCTTTTTAAGTTAAAAAAATGTTTTCTTTTTTTTGAAATAACAAAAACACATGCATAAGCTTGTAGAAATATATCAATTAACACTTATAATCAATTCAAGCTTAGCATAAAATAATTTGTGCTTTAAAATATGTATGGACATTGTCAAATAAACACAATCAAAATCATATATATGATTGGATGAAAATAGAAATACCACTTAAAATTTGAAGCATACATATATAAGAAAAACTAGTATGAGTATAAAAAAATGAAATAACATGAAAAATCATGTGTATAACTCATATCATCCACCCTTATCATGCATATATTTAAAGTGATTTTCATTAAAAAGCATACATGGTATGGTCACCTAACCAACTACCCTTTTAGGGTAGAAGTTTATAAAAATAGAATTTGAAAAATATTTACAAATGACAACACTACCAAATGAATAATAAATAACTAGTTTAAAATAGTTTTTGAAAACTAGTTAAATATCCTTCAAAATGTGAAACCAAATCACGTATCCCATGAAACATGTATATTACAAGAGTTGACATTCAAAATCCATAAAGCTCATAATGCTCATGAAAAAAAAATACATGAGTCAACATAAAGGTGAGTGTACAAGAATCATGTAAATGACATATTCATGAAAATAAACAATAATGCTTATAACAAAAACTCATATCAACTTTTTTTCCTAAAAAACATGATATATCATATATCCTTTGCATGAATTATCAAAATTAGGACATACAATGTACAATCAAACAAATAATTAAGTACATAAAGAAATATAGCATGTAAAGTATGTATCTCAAAAAATTGTATATGTATAATGCAAGTTTTAATAGGATATGCATATGAACATGTATAGGCAAGTAAATCTATTGAAAAGATTTTCAAAAACATATGCATAGTAAATAACCAGTCAACTCAACATTAAGCACGAAACATCATATGATAGAGTCTAGGTTACTTACACTAGCATATAAGCATTTAAAACATTTTCAAAGAGGAGGAAGAAATGGTTACCAAAATCGATATAGCCAATTCATTTCCGAGGTAGTCCTTCCACCATGTTTCCTTGATAGAGATGCATCAAATAGGTGTATCCTTCGAGTTCTAAATGCATCACCACCAAGGCACCAATCCTCTCACGTTTTATGAGGGCCCACACCTACATTAAATACAAGAGGTGAGGATTTTGGTACTCATATCTTCTTTTTAGGTCCATGGGGGTTAGTAGTAATAGGAACCCAAACATTCTTATTTGTAAAATTTAAATAATTTATTCTATCAAAATAAAATTTTGCAAGATAGCCTTTACGGCCACAATGTGTACATTTGCACACTCTAACATACATATGATTTTGATGTGCATGAGATGTATGCCGTGAAATATGTGCATGAACATGTGAAATTTGTTTCTTTTGAAACATGGATTCCAATCTATTGTGGTTAAATGCACATTGGCTCAAAGTGGAGCCCAAACAATCAATGCTCTTCAAAATACATATATCATCAATAATTTTAGAAGGAGAAATATGAGCATGAGAATAAAATCATTTTTCTTTTTGGAAATAGAAATCTTTTCTTTTTAAATTAAACAATTTTCTTTTTTAAAGATTTATTTTCATTTAAAACAATTTCTTTTCTTTTTCCAACAAAGTAACTTAGTTTTTCAAAAATTCATTTTTTTCAAAATATTTCAAATTTATTTTGAAAAGAATCTTTTTCTTTTAAAACTAATTCATTTTATTTTTCAAACTTTTGTTTTCCATCTTTAGCAAATCATATTTTTCAAGATGTTTTTGGCAAAATAATGCAAGGTCATTATATGACACCTCAACTTCTTCATCAAGCTTGGATTCATAGTTTACCTCAAGGGGATCATCCCCTTGGTACATGTAATTGGAAGCATTACTTCTTCATTCGAATTACTCTCTTTTTCATTTTGCTTTTGTTCATTAAGAGTGATGAGAGTGTTCCAAACTATAAAAGCCGATTCATTGTTAGAAACCTAGATAAATATTCATCATTTAGGGTTGACTTTAATACATAGAGGGCTTTTGCATTAGCCTCAAGATTTTTTGCCATTTACAAATTATGAATCTTTAATAGTGGCAAAATAAACATGAATACCTAGGGCCCTATGATACATAAACATCTTAGCTTTCAAAGCTTGAAGGTTAAGAATGTCAAACATGGGAGGTGTCATGAAATCCATATGTGTATGTAAATATTGTGATTAGCAAAAAGTGGATCTTTAACTCTAAGTTGTTAGACCCAAATTAAGAGCATCAAGCTCTAATATCAATTGTAGGTCACCTAGAGGGGGTGAATAGGTGACTAGCTAATCTAATGCCAGATAATGCGGAATTAAAACTATTATGTGCAAACTAAAAGTGTTAAGCTAACACACTAAGTATAACTAAAGAGTGTAGCTGAATTGCCAGTGAAGGCTCTGGATTATCTCCTCAAGATTCCTCTAAATTAAGAGTTGAGGTACCACTATGGCTCCCTTGATTAAATACAATTGTGAGCATATAAACAACCTAAGCATATATATCAATTTAGTACAAGATATATTAAACATATAGAGATGAACAATAAAAGCATGCAAGATATATAAATACAAGTGAGAGAGAGATGAGCATCGCAAAGACAGGAGAATTGTTTCGAGATTCGAGCACACTTGCTCTACGTCCCCACCTTCAACACTATGAAAGATTTTCACTATAATCGATCCTACAAGATAACTCGGTGCCGCAATACCTACAACGAGTTCCCTCAAGAACTCTTGGACCCGCAAGTCCCTCACTTGTTCCCACAAGAACAGCATACGCAAGCTCACTAGCCTGCCGAGGCCGCACCTCTACAATGAGCCCCCTTAAGAACTCTACACAATGTAAACCCGCAAGCTCGCCTTTTGAATTACAAATGGTGGAACACTTGTGATTACTTCTCTTAATCACAAAAAAAACTCTTTCATAACATGGATCCTAGAGGATAGATATGGTTATGAAAAGCTCAAGCTTGTGTGAGAAAAACAAGGTTGTGGTTAAAAACTCAAGAAATCCTTTTGAAAATCTCAAGAAAAACACTCTGTGGAAAAAAATTGGATCTAAAACCCTCTTAAAACTTGTTAAAAACTAGCCAAAACAGCCCCCTTTTATAGAGTTACAAAAACTAGCCGTTGGGGCTAATACCCAGGCCAGATGACCTGTCAGTCGACCAACCGGTCGACCGACTAACGAACATATTTCAAACCGTTAGGGTTGCCAGTCCCGATCGACCGTACCCAGGTCATTGACCTATCGGTCGATCGCTCGGTCGACCGTGGCCAAAACCAGAGAGCAATGCTCTTTGGTCGGTCGACCGAGGCCAGATCCAGAGAGCAAGTTCTCTGGATCGGTCAACCGCACGATCGATCGGCCCTACAGCCAAGGGCTTGTGCACATTCTGTGCACATCGGTCGACCGCTCGGTCGACCAACCCCTGGTTCGGTCAGTCGGTCGACTGCCAGAAGCCCAAAATCAGGATTTTAAGGTTTAAAACTTTGACTTGAAAAACCTTAAAAATTTTATTTAAATCTCATAAATTCCATAAAAAGAGTTTCATTGAAATACTTTGAAGTATAATATGTGTGATCAAAAATTAACATATATTACAAACATGTTGAATTATTTTTGAGATATAGAATTAAAACAAGAATCGTATTTTTTCAAAAACAAACTTTGAAATGGAAAACTGATTTTTTCAAAAATTATACAAATAAAAAAAATAAGATATTTAAATACTTTTGAAGCATAGTGTGTATGGATATGATCCAATATGCATAGAAGATGAAAAACACTTGTTTTTGACAATAAGCTCAAAGTTTTGATAAATATAAAACTTAAAAGCATGAACTAGAAGCATCAAAATAAGTTTTTCTAAACATTATGAAGCAACAATGTGTATGGATGAAATCCAATACACATATAAACTATGTAAGCTTGTTTTGATAAAATCTAATCATGAAACCAATATGTATATTCTTTGAAGCTCAAAATCAAAACGGTATTTTTCAAAAACTAAAACCATTCAACATAAAATATTTTGAAATATTTTGTGTGTGTAAAAGAACTTAAGCAATCCACAACCCTTTACATTTTATCTAAATCTAATACGACTCAAGTCTTGAAAATCTTCTCTTGAAAATCTTCTTCTCCATCTTGACTTGGTCCAAACTTGATCTATGAATAAGACTCCTCTTTGAGTACTCGATGCGATCTTGAAGCACGAGCTCTTGAATCAACACATTGTAGCTTTAAAACTTGACTTCGAATCTTTTGTTGAAGCTAAACATCGACTAAGATCTTGGTTAAATATCTGAAACTAAATTAGCAAAAGATCATTAATATTATAACTATATGAGTTAATCATCATCAAAACTAGAGTGATGGGCCTTTGGGCCAACAGTTGTTAGAGTATCTGGTCACTCAGCGGGGCATCTAGGCCAACCCGTCCAAGTATCCGCCATCTTAAACATGAAGTCGTTTACATTTGTGAAGGAGGTCCAGATGCTGAACATACATCTCACTGCTTTGAACTGATTCATCAGCCAATCCACGGACAAATGTAAGCCTTTCTTCTAAGCCTTGAAGAAGAACGGGGACGATTTCCACTGGAACGAAGAGTGCGAGACAGCTTTCCAAGGTTTGAAGAGATATCTGACTTCACCACCACTCTTGTTCAAACCCACCTCGGGAGAAATGTTGTTCCTTTATCTAGCCATCTTGGAGTCAACCGTAAGCAGAGCCCTGATTCGTGACAATGAAGGCTTTCAAAAGACTGTCTACTACATTATCCATTCCATGAATGGACCACAAACTAAATACCAAAGGTTAGAAAAATTGGTTCTCGCTCTCTTCTTCATATCGAGGAAGCTCAACCACTACTTCCAGCCTTTCCTGATCATGGTCTTTATAGAGCATACCCTGCGAAACGTTAAAGAAAATGTAGAAGCAATAAGACGGATATTAAAATGGGCATCGGAGCTGAGGCCATACGGACTCAGATACGAAATTAGAACAACAATCAAAGAACAGGTCATAGCGGACTTTATTGCTGACTTCACCACAGGAGCCACAGAGCAATGTGACTTACTGAAAGGATAGATTTTGAATATTAATAGAGCTTCAAACAATATGGGGCCAGGCATCGGGATGGTCCTCACCACTCTAGAAGTATCTATCATCGAGCAGTCCTTTACTCTCGGCTTTTCGGCCTTTAATAACGAAGCTGAGTATGAGAAAGTCCTAGCCAGACTCTGAGTGGCTATCACACTTGGAGTCACAGGGCTCAAAGTTTGATGCAATTTCTCACTAATAGTTAACCAAGTTAGTGAAAAATATATCACAAGGGATGCTCAGATGGTGAAGTACCTTCAATTGGTCCTCGAGCTGAACACTAAAATCCCTCGATGTAACTTCAAAAGGGTCCCAGATCTGAAAACAATCACTCTGACTCACTTGCCAACCTAGGGACAGCCACAAAGTTTCAATTCATACGGGAGATTCCCGTTGAGCGCATCGCCAACCCGAGCATCTAACAACCGATCAGAGAGGTCCTTCACCTTGATAGCTCACCAGGATATAGGGATCCTATCATTGCTTATCTGAAGAATGGGCCCCTCGCCGATGACAAAGTGGAAGTACAAAAGCTCCTGCACTTGGCCACCAGATACACGCTCCTTAGAGACGTCTTATACAAGAAGTCTTACTCCAAGCTTCATGCCGACTCCTACCTGACGTACCTTGGACCAGACGAAGCTCAGAGACTGATGCGGAAAATTCATGATAGCAACTGTGAGAATCATTCGGGAGGCCGCTTCCTCGCCCATAAGGTCATCAACCAAGGATATTACTGGTCCAAGATGTTCGACGACACTAAAAATTATGTGAAAAAATGCTTGCTTGCAGTGTCAGAGATTCACTCCAACATCAAATAGACCAAGCATCGACCTTCACACTTTATGAAGTCCTTGGCCCTTCATGCTATGGGCGTTGGACATGGTTGGTCCACTCTCCTGAGCACAGCCTTAGCTGCGGTTCTTATTAGTATCCACCGACTACTTCACCAAAGAGTAGAAGTGGTGCCACTCTCTGAAGTCACTGGACAACAGATTGATAAGTTTCTTTGGTAGAACATCGTATGTCACTTTACACTCCCTCACACCATTATCTCTAACAACGGGACAAACTTTGATAGTAAGCAAGTGGCCAGCTTCTGCTCTAAGTATAAGATCGCCCACCAATTCTCCACACGTTACTATCCTCAAGGCAATGGTCAGGCTGAGATCAATAATCGCATCAACCTCGATAACCTGCGCAAAAGCCTGGATAGAGCAAAGGGCAAATGGGCCGAGAAACTCTCTGGGGTGCTTTGGGCCTACAGGACCACCAAGCGCGCCTCAATGAGTGAAATGTAGTTCTCATTGGCATATAAAATGGAAGCGATCATTCAAGTCAATATTAGCATGCTGACATTCCTCAATGGGGTTGATTGAGATCAAAATGATGCACAACTCTGCTTAATCTGGATCAGTCAGAGGAAAAGTGACAACAAACCCAGATCCGCATCATAGCATACCAATAGGAGATTCGAGCCACACACTACAAGAAGGTGAAGCCTCATGAATTTCAAACCGAAGACTTGGTCCTGAAGCACGTTATTCAGACTATACGACTATACGACAGAAGGACCAAGGGAAGCTCGGGCCTAACTGGGAGGGTCCTTCCCATCATCACTCGGGGAGGTAAAACAAAAACACCTTGGCTGATCAAGACTGGGAGATCCTCAAGAAGCAATGAAATATTTTTTGACTTGAAATGATACTATGTGTAAAATCATATAATATCCAATGAAAAGATTATACAAGTTCTCTTATTTTGATGTTTTGTACCTTCTTCGAGTACGATAGACACCGAAACAGCCTATAGCAAGTCTTACCTAATGGTTACCCCTTAAGGAGTCTCATAAAAGATGGAGGTTCACCTACATTGACCGCTCGGACCTCAGCCTACATTGGGTCCTTATCCTGATGGCTACCCGAGCTAGTCAACAACCTACAGCGGGTCCTATCTTGACGGCTATCCCTCAGGGAGTCTCCTGAAAGATGAGGCTCGCCTACAATAACCGCTTAGAGCTCAGCCTCCATCGAATCCTCACCCTAATGGCTACCGAGCTAGTCAACAGCTTATAGCATGTCCTATCCTGACAGCTACCCTCGGGGAGTCTCCTGAAAGATGGAGGGTCGCCTACAATGATAGCTCAGAGCAGTCTACATTGGATCTTCACCCTAATGGCTACCCGAGCTGGTCAAGAACCTATAGTGGGTTCTACCCTGACGGCTACCCCTCGAGGAGTCTTCTGTAAGGTGGAGGCTCACCCGCAATGACTGCTCGGAGCCTATCCTACAACGGATCCTCACTCTGATGGCTACCCGAACTAGTCAATAGCCTATAGCGGGTCCTACTCTGATGGCTACCCTTCGAGGAGTCTCCTGAAAGATGGAGACTTAGCCATAATGACCGCTCGGAGCTCACCCAACATCGGGTTCTCACCCTGATGGCTACCCGAGCTAGCCAATGGCCTATAGCGGGTCTATCCTGATGATTAAGATTGTGGAATTCACATGAATCCACCAGTTACCTTTCTAATATAACCCATTAAAAGAATGATTAGGTGAATGGTCTTTAAAAATTATCCCCAATTTTCAAAAAGAATTCTTGAGTCATTTTGTTCAACACCTTTGTCCAACAATGAAGTGAATTGTGGAAGATGATTGATTTGGTCTCAAACGGAACAAGAATAAATACCAACTTAAGAATTTGACTTAGATCACATCGAGATTCAAAAGTGGAAGTCAAAATTGGTTCAAAAATGGAGTCCAAATCAAAGAATTGATGTTCACACACTTTTCCTACTAACGGAATGTGATCGTAAGATATTGGTGATTCTATTTTATGGTGCACTAGTACAAGATTCAATATTATCTCCAAAATATGGAAAAAAATCTGATAAAAATACTGGAGTCATTATTGAATCAAAAAGTGAAATAGATTTAGCAACTTGAGATTCAGGATCACATTCATGTTCAAGTTCAATTTCAGAAAAGGGATAACTTGTCAAAATGTCAATGGGACTTTCAAAACTTGGAGTTTGGTCAAGTTCAAATGGGTGCTGAAATTGAATCTTAGTTTCAAAATAACATAATTCTTGGGTCTAATTGATGGTGTTAAGGATATAAGGATTGGTCAAAGGTTGACAAGAAGGACTTTTCTCACTCTCATTGATCAATTCGCTCATTATTGAGTCTAACCTACTTATAAGATGGGTAACAGAATTTTGAATCTAAATCATGTCTTCTGTACTCTTTACAATTGGCTCTTCTTGAAAAGGTAAGTATGAAAGTTGCTTTTGAAAATTGTGGTGAAATCGTAAGTCCATCAGATTTTTCGATTGTTGCTCGGACTCAGGCAAGGCTTCCATATTCATTTCCAGAATGGAGTTTTTTACAGTTGGATGTTCTGGAAAAGAAGTATGTGTCGCTTGGTCCTGAGAAAATGGTCAGTCCAACATGTTTTGAGAATATCACTCGGACTCATGCAATAGTTTCATACTCAATTTTAGGACTGATGGTTATTCATTTTGAATCGGTGAGACCGGACAAGATGAATATGACGCTTGAAAATTTGGTTGAAATGTTGAGTCTAACATGTTTTGAAATTATTGCTCAGTTTCCCGAAAGACTTCTATACTCTTTTCTAACTCAGATTTTTCTTCAATTGGATAGACACAGAGTATATGAATTTGATGTGGTTAGGATTGTGAATTGAGTAAGTTCTGAATTTTTTTTGGGACTCAAGCATAGCTTCTATACTCTTTTCCAAATCGAATTTTTCTTTGATTGGTAGAACAGGAAATGGAATATATGAATCAAAATTGGGGAATAAATATTATGAAAATTGTGGTCAAGGTGGCTAAAAATTTCACTCGAGAGAGGTGAATCCCCATTGATTCTGTGAAGAGTGAAAATTATTTTGAAAATCATGGTCATAAGATTGGTTGTATGGGCATATTGGGTCGGGTAAACCCAATCCGACCTATATGGTTAGTTCATGTTGTACATAGTCGGAGGTCGATGTGAAATATGAATTCATAATTCGAATTGAAAGAATTATTGTTGAAATCTATTTCACAAACAGAAAAGAAAAAGCAAACAAAGAAATAAAAAGAAAAAAATCCAAACCAAGCCTATACTAGGGTTGACCTAAACCTAGACGACTCCTAACTTGTTAGACTGTCCATGGGGGTACATTGTAGAAATCTGACCACAAATTAATGTGCCAGGTCAGGGCAAGACCAGTGGGAGGTATTCATCCCGGAGTAAAAAGCCTAACTATGCTAAACCATTGTTCTTTGAGGTTTCGCCTCTCAATCTCCAATCTTTGATACCGATTTCATAAGAGTCAAACTCTAATAACTTCGCCCTTAGGTCAATCTCCTAAATGAGTGCGAGATGTCCTTAGGGGTCAACGTCTAGCAAGTTTTATTTAGGCATGGGTTGTGTGAGTAGGGAGGTGGTTTTGGGGCTAAGCGAGGGTAATGACTTCCCCATCTAATCTTATGTTGAGTTTTACCCCTAATTTCTGATTCATGCGAGTGTGCAATATAGATAAGAATGAACTCACAAAGCGAGGGAATCACCCACGTGTTTGTCCTAACTATATGCAATGCAATATGTACACCTCGGTCCAGATCACAACAGAAGAATAAAATACAGTATATTAGAATGAAAATTAACACGTATCTAAATGCAAATGTCTAAACTATTTTAAAACATCCAATTATCATATTTTAATTCTTAAATTATTATAGTTTATAGGTAATATAAATAGAAACTAGCAGCAGAATGAACAGATATATGAAAATATCGAATACCCTGCAAAAAATGGAGACCAATTCCCAGAACTGTGCTGCATTTCTGCAGCAAAAAGGCCCTAGCCATGACAAACTTTTGGAACCAGCAACCCTACTTTTAAAGAGCAGGAAGCCATAGGGGGATTTACCTTATGCAGTGCTTTTTCTGAAAATTTTTACCTGTACCTAGAAACAAAGAAGAAAAGTTAACAAAAACGTGAAATCAAACTGTTCCCATCTCTGGCAATGGCGCCAAAATTTGATTGGAGTGAAACCGTGCGCAAAAGGTGTCGTTTTGAAATTAGAATTAAACTGCGCGCGCTTTGACTTCCTCGATACTTTCATTATAGCATAAAGGCTAAACGGGTCGAATTCGCATGGATGGAAGGCAATAGAAGCATCCACGGTATGTTCACGTGTGTGTTAACGATTTTTCTATGTTTCAAAGAATAAAAAAAAAGAACACAAAGAATGAAAAGAGAAGAGTACGATGAAAATAAAGATAGGAACATTCAAGAGAAGATTTTGTGATTTTTGAAATTATTTCTAAAACAAAGTAAAAATGAAAGAAAACTCATGGCTACTAACTACTAATGGTTCCACTAATCTTGCTAACCACTTAGTGATAATTGCCACATATGTATCACTGGCCATCACCAATCCTTGGTTCAAGAGCTTTTCAAAGCATGACCTATAAGATCACTTTCACATTCAAACTCAACAAACAAGTGCAAGGTACAATTAAAACATCAAAACTACACTAGAGCAAACATGAAATAAAGTAATGTTAGCTTGTTAGAGAGTCAGAATCTATCATCATGAGCCATCAACGGCTATTGCAAGAGCAACGTCAAGTAAATGCTATTAGATTCATGTGAATTATCAAGTAGGAAGTTAACAAGTTAATGGTTAGTAGTTAGTTGCCATGAGAGAGAAATTAGCTAAACATTTAAGCAGTTAGAGAAGAAATAAATAGATATAAAGTAAGAACCTTTCATAGAGTGTTACCCTCCATTACAAGAACTTTCTCTTCTATCCTATGTTACACTCTCTTCCCTATTACATGATCAACTAAAGAAAAGAAAAACATAAGAAGAAGAAAAGAACCAGAACTACCCTAACAAGGAGAAAACTACACTACATGCTCCCCTCTCTGGAAATCTGGTCAATACAGGGTATTTATAGACCAAGGGAAGCTCCAGGAAAGGCGTTTGGGGCCACGTGTCGAGCCCACAAGATGGCCGCGAAATCGCGGCCTCTGGCCACATTTCTTCCGCCATTCTGGAGTCGCGCACATAGCGCCAGAGTGTGCATTCTCTTGCTACACACTACTCTATGTACCTTCTATCGGTTCGTTGATATCTGCACCCTGTTACAGCAGACTAGGCTTCCAAAGTCAATGGCTATATCTAGGCTCTAAAAATCACCCAATAAATGGGATTTTTCGGCTTCTTCTTCATTTCATTCCATGAACCTAGAAACATACAAGAAAGGTATTATTAACAGAATTTTATATAAAATAAATGTTAAGACGTGGTATGAAATATGTAATTTTGGAAACTAATCAGCTACCTCTCGAGGAGTCTCCTGAAAGATGGTGTCTCACCCACAATGATCGCTAGGAGCTCAGCCTATATCCGGTCCTCACCCTGATGGCTATCCGAGATAGTCAACAGCTTATAGCGGGTATTACCCTAACGGCTACCCCTCGGGGAGTTTCTTGAAAGATGGTGGTTCACCCCATAATGATGCTTAGAGCTCAGCCTACATCGGTTCTCACTCTGATGGCTACCCGGGCCAGTCAACAACCTATAGCGGGTCTTACCCTGACGGCTACCCTCAGAGAGTCTCCAGAAAGATAGAGACTCATCCACAATGACCGCTTGGAGCTCAGTCAATATCGGGTCCTTACCCTGATGGCTATCCGAGCTAATCAACAACCTATAGTGGGTCCAACCCAGAGGCTACCCCTTGAGGAGTCTCCTAAAAGATGGAGGCTCGCCTACAATGATCGCTTGAGGTTCAATAGACATTGTATCCTCACCTGATGGCTACTCAGCTAGTCAACAGCTTATAGCGGGTCCTACCCTGACAGCTACCCAGAAAACATAGCTCCACAGTCAAGATACCTCCCACTCGGAAGCAACATCGAGCCAAACTTTATTGTAGGGGTTTTCCCCCTCGGAAGCACAACTTCGTAGCTGAGATTTTTCCCACTCGGAGGTAAAATTTACAATACCGCTATGAGATAGACACCACTCGAGAACCACATGCTCAACCATTTCAAACAAAACAGTCACAAGACAATCTAGATAAGATCTAAATATTACTTCCATTTCAATTCACTGCTTTTTTTATGAATTTTTTTATTACATCCATTTAAATACAAGCTTGGTTATATCGAACAAGAGTAATACAAGATCTATTATATTGTTCATATCATTCTTGAAAGAAAAAATAGATACACTCTCTGCCAGAACAACCACGACAGCATCTAAGAGAAGGCTCCTAAACAAATAATTCACCATTTCGGGAGGGCAATAACACAAAGAGCTCTTAGGAAAATACTGGCACTGAAGATCACGTCTCGAATTATAGACTGAAGCTTGCAAGACAATGATGATACTAATGCCAAGCCCATTGATTAGTCTACGATTATGCATTATTATATCACATTTCCCACTAATTTATGAATAAATTGTCGGTCTAAACCGTATTTTGGTCTTTATTGCAGGTAAATCCAAAGTTCAAGGGCAAAGGGGTAATAAGAGCCTAATTAAACCTCTTTTATGGTAATTAATCCCGCATTACTTGGAGGCCAAGGAAAGGATTATCTAGAAGATTCATTGAACCTAGACTCCTGCGCATGTCAGACGAATATTTGGGCGAAATTACTAGAAACGGGATATACCCTGACAACCCAAGCCAGAGGAACAATCTGACGAAATCCAGGGATTTCTCTCCCTGCTATTGCCACGAAAACGCGGTAATAGCCGCGTTTCCGCGGCAATAGTACGGAGTCACGTGTCGATTTTCGACGCGTGGCCCCGTCTCGTCTTCTGGATGCTTCCTATGCCTATAAATAGCCCTGTCTTTGGCCAAAACGAGAGCAGTCTTCGTTTTTAGGAGTAGGTGCAGATTTTAGGAGAGATTTAGGAGTAGTGTAGGTGAGTGTTCTTCATTTCTTGTATTTTCATTTCTTTTTAGATCATTGTAGTAGGGCTGAGTGATTTCTAGAGAAAGAGAAAGTAAGGGATTGATGTAATAGAGAGTGACACTCTATGTAAAGATGCCTCCTTTCCCTTCCAATGTAATCTCCTTCACCTTCTACATGATTTCTTGCTAACTTTTCTTTTTCTCATGGCAATCTAACTACTAACCACTAACCATCTAACCACTTACTTGATAATCCACATGAATCGGGTTGCCTCTACAAGGCCTTGTTCTTGCAAGAGCCATTGATGGCCAAAGATGATGGGTTCTAACATCTAACTTGCTAACTTGCTAACCAAGCTAACTCTCTTTTATTTCATGCATTCTTTTTAGTAGTGTAATGAGTGATGTTTGTATTGGCTTGTTCGTGTTGCAATGTTTTGAATGTGATGAACCATCCATGAGCCATGCTTTGTATCGTCTCTTGGAGCCAAGGATTGTGATGGCCGAGGATCAAAATGTGAGGCAACTATCTCGAAGAGGTTAGCATGGTTAGTGGATCACTTAGTAGTTAGTAGCCATGAATTTTCTTTTAGTTTGTTTTAGAAATCATTTTCAAGTTTCTTTTGATCATTTCCATCGTTGTTTTCACCGCCTTCTTAGTTTACCTTTGTTCCATCTTCTTTTCTATTCATTTTCCAAACCACTTCTATTTTGTTTTCACTTCGCCGTTTTCATCGCTCTCCTCACCTACCACATTCTGGATTTTCTTTTCTTTTCTTTATCATTCTTTCAACAAAGAAGAACTGTTAACTAAAGACGTGAATAGAAACTGTTAATGCTTCTATCGCCTCCCTTCACTGTGGATACGACCCGTTGAACCAATGCTATAACAGAAGTATCGAGGGTACATTAGCATATTCGAGCTTTTTCATTTGATTTCACATAAAACACACTTTTGAGTGCTAGTTCCGCCTCGATCAATTTTTGGCGCCATTGCCGGGGAAGGGAATGGTTTTGTTTTCACGTTTTTGTTAACATTGTCTTCTCTGTTTTGGTGTGCAGGGCAATATTTACAGGTGCTTAATATTGCAGAATGGACCCTAACTTTGCATCTCCCTGCTCTTGAAAGCAGGGCCCCAGATTCTAAAGACAAGCCGCGGAACCGTGACATTGGCCGCGAAACCGCGGCAATTTTGTGAACATTGTAAATTTTGTTGTTCTGGGATGTGTGAATTGTAATAGCTAGTGGATTTGTACTGCTATCTTTCTTGCTTTGATTGCCTACACACCATAATAAATAAAGAACTAAAATACGGTATTTGGACGCTTTTAAAATGACTTAGACATTTGCATTTAGGCACGTGTCAATTCAATTCCAATATACTGTATTTTGTTCTGTTGTTGTGATTTGGATGGAGATGTAAATATGGCATTGCATATAGCATAGGACAAACACGTGGGTGATTTATCGCTTTGTGTTATATTCTTTTCTATATTGCACACTTGCACAAATTGAACTTAATGGCAAAACCCAAACAAGTTAAGGTGGGATTTAATCACCCTTCCTTAGCCCAAAAATCATCTCCCCACTCACACAACCCAAGCCCTAATAAAATTTGAATAGACGTTGGCCCCTAGGGACATCTAGGTCTAGGTCAACCCTCCTATTGGCTTGGTTTTGATTTTTCTTTTCTTTTTGTTTGTTATTTGATTTTTCCTCTTTGTTTGTGATTGTTTGTGAAATGGCATTCAATAATAACAATTCTTTCAATCTGAATATGAATCCATATTTCACACCAACCCCATTTGTTTCGGATAATTCCAACCCGGCGTTTTACAATATGCATCAACCAAATACACCGGGTTGGCCTTATCCGAATCAATACAACTCATACCCACATTCTTATGACTATAATTTCCAAAATAATTTCAACTCGTCACAGAGTCAATGGGGATTCACTTCCCCCGAGTTTAATTTTCAACCCCCTTGTCCACAATATCCACCTCGTCCACAATTTACACAATGTTCATTCTCCGATTTTGCTTCCTATACTCCTTTTTCTGGACCTCCAATTGAAGAAAAATCTGAGTTACTAAAGAGTTTAGAAGCCAATCTACAAAGGGCCGAGCAACAACTTCAAGAAACATTGGCCTCTCCAATTTCACAGTATTTTCAAGAGTCTTACTCAGTTCCACCTCCTCATAATGAACAACCATTTGCCTTGAAAACGAGTAAAGAACTCTTGTGTGAGTCCAAGCTTTAATCTCCACACATTTTTGACTCAAATTATTCACAAAATTTTTAAAACCAAGATTCTTATGCTCTCATTCTAGAGCAACCACTTGGAGATACATCATATCTAGATAAAGTTTAGATATCTTGCAGGAGTCTTTATTACAATATCAAAAATCACATGCCGAGTCTGTCAATAGATTGGAAGAACAATTTAGTCAATTGGTTAACATTTTTAGGAATGAGGAGACTCTATCCTATCAACCTTTGACTAATTCAGCTATGCCAAACTCTATTGATATGACCCAAGACTCTTGTCATTTTGGAAATCAAGATTCAATTTTAGCACACCCACCTGAACTTGTCCAAACTTCAAATCCCATTGACATTTTGGCAAGTTATCCTTTTCCTGAAATTGAACTTGAGCATGAATATGATCATGAACCTCAAAACAGTGATTCAATTCTACTTCCTGATTCAATTATGACTCCGGTATCTTCACCTGATTTCACTCCTTTTCCCGAGTCTGTATTGGATCCAGTGCCTATTCATTGTGAAATTGAATCACCAATCTCTTATGATGATCATATTGAACTTGACCAATTTCATACTTTTGAAAGACCCATTGATAAATTGGCAAGTTCTCATTTTTGTGGAATTGAACTCAATGTGGAATGTGACTTTGATTCTCAAATTTGTGATCCAGTTCAAATTCCTGAATCATTATTGACTCCTGTGTTGTTACCAAATTTGAGCAACATTTTAGAGTCAGTTTTGATTCCCATACCTGTCATTCCTGAACTTGAATCACCACTCATAGAAAGTCACACTCCATCATGGGGAAATGAATGTGGACTTGAGCTTCATCTTCTTGATTTGGACCCACTTTCTGAACCAATCTCGACTCCTGAACCTTTACTTGATTTAAGTCTTTTTTGTGAGTCGGTGTTAGTTCCTATACTTCCTGAGTCCAAACCAATCATTCCATTCTGGGACAAGGGCTTTGATAAATTTGACTCCAAAATTATTTTGAAAATTTGGAAATTGGATGGGGTAAAATTGTTAATAAAAATCATTCATGCATACATCTTTCTAGTGGGTTGTATTATGAAGGTTTCTGGTGGGTTCCTCCGGACTCCACGCAAGAATGATTGGGTCGCCTTTCGTGGACCAATCAGGCCGCCACCGGAACCACCACCTTGAGGTGATTTTTTTTCCTTCCCTCTCTATTTGTTTCATGCATACATATATCACGATGCATTGAGGACAATGCATGAGATAAGTGTGGGGGAGGGTTTACTAACTTAGAGTTTTTAGATTTTCTTTCTTTTACACTTCTTTTAGGATACTTTTTAAATCTTCCCTTTTGTATAGGAATTTTCTCTTTCTTTAAAAACTTTTTGAAATAAGAGACAAAGTTTTGATCTATTTTTAAGAAAATTAAGATGATCTTAGAAATTAAGGAAGCCTTAATTGTGACATCTTAAACCTAGTTAAAATAATAGATCTTGTTTAAAATTATAGGTTAAGTATAAAAGATTGGGGAGATAATTTTATCTTGAATTTTCTGCCTTAGATAGTATGCACTTCACACTTACACATTTTTGGGATGGAAACAAAGACCTAAAAATGCCATAAAGCAAAAATAAATAAAAAGGAAAAAAATATATGAATAAAATATCACTTATTAAGCTGGATAATTATGCCTCAAGAAGCATGATTATTCACGCCTAACGGTGGTCAAAAAAATCAAATAATCCCCCTTAGTTTTGTGGCCTTGTTTACTTAAGTCCTTTAACCCGAGGGATGTTTTCTCATCTGGTGCCCTAGGACCGTCTGGTTTGGGAGTCATCGGTTATAGGCTCGCTACATGGGTGAACTAGAAAGCTTAAGAAAACTAAGGGAAGAAGGAAAAAAAAAAAAGAAAAGAAAGAATATATATAAATGGCTAGATGGTTAGAGTTGAAATCCCAGAAAACTTCACTATCACAATGTGCATATTATCTAGGTTTTATGAAAGGTAAAATATTCAATCCAATTTTGAATTCTTACCTTAATTGAAGACAAGATATTGAATGGAGACTAAGTTTAAGGAAGATTGATTTGTGGTGGACTTATGACCTTAGATCACTTATATTTTTACAAAAATATTTTGAAAACTTGTCTCTCTTTCAAAATGTGTTTTCAAAATACTAACATTTGTCTTCTTTCTTTATGGATTTTGTGGGTGCAATCCGCTGAAAACTCTCAGGAGACAACACTCCTCCTCTAGGGTAACCTAGAGGTTTAACGGCTTGTTGCACACGCTCAGTGCAATCGCGTCACCTGCGAAAGTGGTATAATAACATTTGTAGTATAGTTTTCTTTTCTTGTTTTGCTCGGGACGAGTAAAAGATAAGTGTGGGGGTGTGATTAGTCTACGATTATGCATTATTATATCGCATTTCCCACCATTTATGAATAAATTGTCGGTCTAAACCGTGTTTTGGTCTTTATTGCAGGTAGATCCAAAGTTCAAGGGCAAAGGGGTAATAAGAGCCTAATTAAACCTCTTTTATGGTAATTAATCCCGCATTACTTGGAGGCCAAGGAAAGGATTATCTAGAAGATTCATTGAACCTAGACTCCTGCGCATGTCAGACGAATATTCGGGCGAAATTATCAGAAACGGGATATACCCTGACAACCCACGAAGCTAGAGGAACAATCTGACGAAATCCAGGGATTTCTCTCCCTGCTATTTCCATGAAATCGCGGCAATAGCCGCGTTTCTGCGGCAATAGTACGGAGCCACGCGTTGATTTTCGACGCGTGGCCCCGTCTCGTCTTCTGGATGCTTCCTATGCCTATAAATAGCCCTGCCTTTGGCCAAAACGAGAGCAGTCTTCGTTTTTAGGAGTAGGTGCAGATTTTAGGAGAGATTTAGGAGTAGTGTAGGTGAGTGTTCTTCATTCTTGTATTTTCATTTCTTTTTAGATCATTGTAGTAGGGCTGAGTGATTTCTAGAGAAAGAGAAAGCAAGGGATTGATGTAATAGAGAGTGACACTCTATGTAAAGATGCCTCCTTTCCCTTCCAATGTAATCTCCTTCACCTTCTACATGATTTCTTGCTAACTTTTCTTTTTCTCATGGCAATCTAACTACTAACCACTAACCATCTAACCACTTACTTGATAATCCACATGAATCGGGTTGCCTTTACAAGGTCTTGTTCTTGCAAGAGCCATTGATGGCCAAAGATGATGGGTTACTAAAAGAAAACTCATGGCTACTAACTACTAAGTGATCCACTAACCATGCTAACCTCTTCGAGATAGTTGCCTCACATTTTGATCCTCGGCCATCACAATCCTTGGCTCCAAGAGACGATACAAAGCATGGCTCATGGATGGTTCATCACATTCAAAACATTGCAACAAGAACAAGCCAATACAAGCATCACTCATTACACTACTAAAAAGAATGCATGAAATAAAAGAGAGTTAGCTTGGTTAGCAAGTTAGCAAGTTAGATGTTTTCACCGTTGATCATTTCCAAGTTTCTTTTGATCATTTCAAGTTTCTTTTGATCATTTCCATCGTTGTTTTCACCGCCTTCTTAGTTTACCTTTGTTCCATCTTCTATTCTATTCATTTTCCAAACCACTTCTATTTTGTTTTCACTTCGCCGTTTTCATCGCTCTCCTCACCTACCACATTCTGGATTTTCTTTTCTTTTCTTTATCATTCTTTCAACAAAGAAGAACTGTTAACTAAAGACGTGAATAGAAACTGTTAATGCTTCTATCGCCTCCCTTCCCTACGGATACGACCCATTGAGCCAATGCTATAACGGAAGTATCGAGGGTACATTAGCACATTCGAGCTTTTTCATTTGATTTCATATAAAACACACTTTTGAGTGCTAGTTCCGCCTCGATCACCCATAACTCTGAAGATTAGATAAGGAGATGACATTCAACATGAGTGCAGACGACCAGACTCAGGGATCGGAACCATCATCAAGCGTGCTTTGTGCTCACCCTCCTGCACACTGTAAGGGAAGAGAGGTGCCAAGCCCCAAACCTAGCCCAACCCGATCTGATCAAAAACCATACAGGCCAACAAGGAAGCAGGGGTCCTACCTATCCTCCCTGACATCCAGGCCTCATCACGAAGACTGACCTTCCTCGATGAGCCCATCACTAAAACTGACGTTCCTCGACAAATGAACTCCTGAACATCAGGAGTGCAACAACCATTTCCATCCTCTCCCTCTCCTTCCTCCACTGGATGATGAAGAAAAAAAGACATCACCGCCCACCAATAATGCGAAATTTTGAAAGCAAGGAGTCTTCATGAAGAAGAACATATTTTCCCTCAAATTTTCACCCCTATTTATAGAGGGAAAGGAGCCCAAGCGTCTACTGTTCAAAATTTCAATCCCCAAGAAAATGAGAAGGAATGCTTTTAACCTCAAATCTCGAGTGGCCAATTAATCAGAAGTCTACATGTGTCATGATAGATCGAATTTGAACCATCACATTTGCTTCATGGCACCAGCCTCAAGGAGCCACTTGATCAGAAGCTTACATGTGTCCTTAAGGATCAGATTCAAATCATCGCGCTTGATTCACCGCACCAACCTCGAGCTCTGTACCCCTTCAAAAAATGACGGTTAACTGACCAACACAGCAGCAGATAGGACTGCTATTGACACTAAAAAGATAAACTCTCAGATTTCTCTTCAACCGGTCTGAACGACATCTAACTTGACGACATTTACAAAAGATAAGTCGCAGACAAGATGATAACTAGGGACAAGGTAGTAACTTGGGCTCTATTGATCCAGCAAAGTAGACAATAAGACAAAGTTGCCTTGGAAGAGAAGCCAAAGTAAGTCTATGAAGCCAGATCTAATCGAGGTTTGATCGAGTACTTAGATTCGTAGAGATCCAAGATCACTAAAAGGCCGAAGCCATAAGCTTCGCACGAAGCTTCGCATTTAGCCCCGCCAGAGGCTGATCCAAGAGCTTTGCGCTAAAAGCTTTATTTCTAGCTTTGCTGGAAGGAAGAGATGGTTCAGCTCCGCTATGGGCTGAGTCTTAGCTTCGCATGAGGCTTTAAAGATAACTTCACCTGAAGCTATGAGCTAAGTCTTAGCTTCGCACGAGGCTATAAAGATAACTTCGCCCAAAGGAGAGTTTCTGATTTAGCTCTGCAGCGAGCTTTACCAGGTCATCAATTGACCATTTCAAAATCCCACAAGCGATTAATGGGTGAACCTTACTAATTTAGTGGGAGTAATACCACTTTAAGTGGGCGGTTACACCCGCCTACTTCGTCTTACATTAAGTGAAGAATTAAGCCACTATAGATAATAATAGTTCGCACGAACTTGTTAGCTTCACCCGAAGCTCACAGTTATCTTCACGGCAATGCTATTTTTAGCCTTGTGCGAAGTTAAAGACTGATTCAGTCTTGCTGGATTCAAGGGGCAGTTACACCCTTATTTTTGCTATAAATAACCCTTTGCTAAGAGGTTCTAGGGGCTGAAAATTTTTGGAAAGATTGAGAGGAGATCTCTAGCAAAAGTGTTCTCTTGCCCTCCTGCATCCTAAGCCTCAGTTAGCTTCCAAAGTCTCAGAGATTCAGTTCTCTTTCATTCAGGATTCCAACATGCCTTCTACCTTTTATAGATTTTCGGAACCAAGCGAGAAGAAAATTCTATCAAGGAGGCAGCTTGACTACCTGACTAATTGCATCGTCAAAGGGATAAAGTGATTACGCAATGATCAGATTCCTGCCGACATACTTCCCTAAAAATCTCAGAGGAGATCTACCTATAATTTCCTTTTAATTACTTGTAATTTCGCTCCTTCATTCTCTTTTGCAAGTTTTCCCTAATCAATTTTAATGGAAAACAAGATAGCGACTCCGCTGGGGAATAAGGTCTTCTTCCGCAACAAGGAGATAATGTCGCAATGTAACAGTCAGATTCCTGAGCCCGTCATCGTCGAAAACTTGGTTATTCACTTTGACCAAGAAAAATTTGAAGAACTACTCTCTAAGGGTAGCTCAGTGCTCCATGCACGGAAGCATAGGCGGGTCTCTGTGCCTTCAGTGGCTACATAGCAGAAATCAGCTGTGCCTACAAATGGGCAAACCTCGTTCCAGTTCATCTCAGTCTCAACCGAGGCTAAAAGCTTCTCACGCGAGGCCAGACAGGTTCTCTGTGAACCTAAAACTTCTCAGACCAAGCATTTATGGAAGACGAAGCAAAAGGCTCCGCGCGAAGCTTTAGGCAAAGTCGGCGAAGTTAAGACACAACTTTGCCTATCACACAAAGACAAAGGCAAGATGCTTGCACAGTTTGGCAGCATTGCCAATGTTAGCCGCGAGGCTAAGTTGAAATCACTATCTTTGCCCAATTCGAGAGCATTGGTCCCTAGTGCCAACCTCACCCTTACGAGCGGAGTTACGGGAGTATCCCTAAATACTGATGGTGTTGCTAACGCAGCGTCAGTACCTAAGTGTACTAACAAAATTCCTAGCTGCGAGGCTGAAGCACTCTGCAGTGCTAAGTACCTTAGCCGCGAGACTGGAACTGAAACACTCTACAGTGCTAAATACTTTCGCAACAACGCAAGGAGTGGAGCATCACTGCGTGCTAAAAGTGAAGTCACCATGACTTCACTCCTAAAGTCTTCCGGTGCTAAGCTCGCGCTTGGGGGCAGAGCTATGAGTGTAGCTTCACCAATCGAAGCTAATATTATTGGTAAGGTGATTTTCAAATCACCTAAAAACAGAAGCCTCAAGGCTAGAGGACTCCAGCCTGAGCAACCTAATTTACGATCTCTTCAAGTCTCTGAACAAGATCGTGTAAGCTTTGTTAATACCGATCTACGAGAGTTCTTACCTAACAAACGAAAGTTAGAATTACTCCATACTTCTCCCTCTTACTGTGAACAAGTAGGATGTCAGTTGGTGACGGTCCATTCAGTCTATTACCGACTAGGACCAGTACCCGCCACTCTTCCAGTCTGACAGTTGGTTTTCGACTGACTAGATTTGAGCCCCAGTCAAGCATCACAAAAAGAGCAAACCATGTAACTTCCCAGATCTACCCTTTGCATCAGTCAACATGATGGAAGGGGACATGAACTGCTCAGGAGTAGACGAGGGCGATGGGATACTAATTCCCCTTCATTCAGTTCTCCAGACTCAGACTGTAGCCCCGACTTGGGCCAAATCTTAGTATGACAAGAAGGTGCATTTCGAGGCACAAGATCCAGGGGAGTAATACCTTATAACTATGAGCAACCATCCTTTTTAACTGGGGTAATGTCACCTGAACTATTGAAAAGTCTATTCTAATGGTCTGACGATGAGGGAGAAGCTAGTGGATATGCCTCTTCAGCAACGGTTTGCTCAGTACAAACATGCAAAGTTTTGATTCATATGGCCTATAAAAGCAATGATGACCTCCGCCGACAATGGAAGCCTAAGAGCAGACCTCCAAGGCCCAGCAAGATGCCTTGGACAACATCCAACAAATGCTAGCTCAACTCCTCACCAACCGGAATAACAATGATACTGGAAGCAATCATAATGAGGAGGAGTATAATAATGATGAACAACCTAATACTGAGAAGTCAAAGGAAAGCTCTTCCATCGATGCTGAAGTTCTTAAAGGCATCCAAGCTCAGATCGCACCCTAGCTCAGAGAGATGAATTGAAGAAGGCAGGCATGACTCATCCTTATCCACTTGAATGGGATTCAGTGCGATACCCGCCATAATTTAAGCCATCTATATTACACACGTGTGATGGTAAAAGCCAAACCAGCATATCTACTATTTCTGGTCTCAGACTGGTAATGTCATAGATAATGATGCTATTATGGCCAGATTGTTTATTGGTACTTTCAAAGGAGTAGCCTTCAATTGGTTCAGAAGCATTTCACCAGGCTCCATCAATTCCTGGATCGATTTAGAGACTCATTTCCTTTCTCGTTTCTATGAGGATGACACTGAGATAACCATGGATAAACTTCCTCTACTGTGCAGAAAAAGGAGAATCTGTCCGTAATTATATTGAACGGTTCAGAAACTTATCTCTGATGTGTCCAGCAGGGATACCATTACCTATGTTATTGCAGACATGTGGCACAACTTCCTGGATCAAGTAGAGATTTGCATAAAAGTTGTTAAAGCCCATACTTGAAAAGAACTGGTTGAGTAAGCTAAAATAGCCGAGAAGTTAGCTAAAAAGTTTGAACCTTCCATACCCAAATAAAAATGGGGTCTGAACAACAAAGGACACGGTAAGATGGCGCAATCTTCCCAAACCAAAGGGAAATAGACTATATCCGTGGAATTATCAGGGGATACTCCTCCAAAGACTAAGAAGAGCGACGTCAATAATCAGGAGTTCAAGTCTCTTCCGAAGCAATACTCCTTCAAATCTGAGCAAGTAGTTACACTATTCCACTTGCTCCAAAAGGGGAACAAGTTGAAGCTGCTGGAGGCTCGACGCCCTAACGAAGTGGGATGCACAAACGATCCCAATTATTACCTCTTCCATAGAATGATTCATCATCCTACCAACAAATGCTTTATCCTCAAGAACAAAATTCAGGCTTTGATTGATGTCGAAGTTCTGACTTTGAAATCAAAACAAAATAAAGTCACTACAAACATAGTGACTCTTCAGTTCGACACTCTGCTAAAAGTCACAGTCCCTAATGGATCTCCTCCAATCCCTAAGGCATGACTGGAGATAAATAATCCTTCAGCTAAGCAGCAGGAGGCTAAAGGTCTTGTTCCCCTAACATTGAAGACTGGGGAAATCATGTGGGTGCACCCAGACTTGCCCAAGATAAACAATGGGATTCAAAGAAATCCAAATCAAAGGAAAAATCCTGCAACATTGTTTCTGTTTTACCAGATGATGACAACGTAACAACAACTTCTCTCAGCGATTCAGAAAATGAGAGGCATACTTTCACGATACAGGCTGATGCACCTCAACCAATAGGTACTTGGTCTGAAAAATAATACCTATAAGGAAACTACTGACGAGACACAACAGCTAATGACATCAGTAGAAATATCTGTTCTGACTTCAGTCCCGATGTCAGGAAAGGAAAAGCAGAAAGAAGTCTGGTTTGACTGTATCTTGAAGAGACCTTCAAGTGATTAGTCTCTAATATTACATAATTTTTACTACATCTGCACATTAATCTTATATAAAATACTGCTAATAATGGTTTTCTTGTGTGATGTTAGGTCCATGGTGTGCAATGAAGAAGAAGACACTAAATCACCATTTAATAGGTGATTAAAGGCCTACAAAGTAGCCATTGACCTTAGGAGGAGATTCTGTCAAACCTGGGAGATCAAATCCAAAATCTAGAAAGTACAACTGACAGGGGACCGAGCGACGCTGCACAGCAGGCGACGCTGCGCGCGCCGCTTCAGTACAGCTGCGAAAACGCGGCTCTGGCCGCGTTTTCACGGCCGTACTAGCACGGCCGCACCAGCGTTTTGGGCCAGAGGTTGTCCCCCTTGCTCCCTTTCCTCTGGTGCCTATAAATACCCCCTTTGGGTGTTCTTCAAGGAGATATCCAGAGATTTTAGAGCATTATTGTTGGTTTGTTTTTAGGATTTTAGTTGTTTTTATATTTCTCCTTCTTCTAGTTAGTTTAGCCATTAGAGTGAAAGAGAGAGAGAGTGTGTACAAGTTGTATTTGAAGGTGACAAAATCTCTGGATATCTCCTTGAAGAACACCCAATTTCTCCTTCTTCTAGTTAGTTTAGCCATTAGAGTGAAAGAGAGAGAGTGTGTACAAGTTGTATTTGAAGGTGACAAGCTTATACAAGTAATACTACTCTTTCTTCTTTCCATTTTCCTGGTGTTTTCATTTGCTATTACTTTCTTGTTTTAGTGTAATACTTCTTCTCTTTACTTTTTCTCTCTTGTTATTTTCGTTTCTTACTCATACCTAACTAACTCTTTCATTGCATGGCTAACTAACTACTAACCCACTAATCTCTAATAACTTGATCGATAACCCAAATAAGTAATAGTATCAAACAAGCCTTGTACAAACGAGAGCTATGACATCTTAAGATGAGGGTTCTAACTCTAACTTACTTACAAGTATTCCCTTTCTTATATTTCATGCTTAACAGGTTTTAGATGATTTATAAATTGTAAACTTTACTTGTCTTTGTCAATTAGAGGTATTCCTATTAATCTTTATCGATACCATTTGTGCACTTATTTCTTCTCTTATTCTCGCCTTCGATTGTATCTTGATAAGAGAATGTTCAAGTTTTGCCGTGTAAAGCTAGTTAAAGGAAGGACTTTCATTCGGTCTCTAACGTGAATAGTTTCTATGCATAAAGGTTATGCTTACCTATGATCCATCGTGAGGCCATCTTCAAGAAGTTAGAGATTAGTGGGAGCACTTAGTAGAAAGTTAGCCATGCGTTTTTACCTTTAAGAAAACTCATCTTTACAAACACCAACCAAATCCAAAAATCTTTGAAACAATACTTGTTTTCCTTTCGATTCTTTATTTGAAACAAAGAACTTTCTCTTTACTTTGAACAAAGAAGTCGCATCAAAGCTTCCATCGCTCTCCTTCCTTGTGGATACAACCCGTATAGCCACTTTACTACTATGGAAGAATCGCAAGAGCAGTAACATCGACCCATATTCCTTTACTTATATGTGTGCATGCTTTTTACCGATCAAATTTTGGTGCCGTTCCTGGGGAGGGAACAACTTTATTGTTCAACACTAAAGATTTTTCTTTATTTTTGTGTGTAGGAGAAGTACCAAGGAGCAACTATTACGAGAAGTACGAGTGGTGGCCAAAGACATTGCACGAGGAATTCATTTGCCCTCAGAAAATTCGTGTAAAAGTGAATTTTTCCGATTGAAATACTAACAAAAGCTCTTCTGCAGGGTTGCCGAAAATCGCTCAAATTGCTTTCTCCAATTTTTAGTCACTTGTATGCTTCACCTTTACACTTGTAATAATTCAACAGAAATTCATTTGTTACTAAATTGAAAATCGAATTAGACTCTTGCATTCAGGGCACGTGTCTATTTCAATTCATTTCAATTTCTGTTGAAGAGTGCAGGAGAAAGGTACGTGTGTATTCATATAGAATAGGACCAATATTTTGGAGTGATTTATCGCTTTGAGTATTATCTTATTGTGATATACTTACACTTGCACAATTAACATTAAGGGAAAAACCCAAAATAAACAAGATAAGGTGGGGATTTCATTACCCTTCCTTAGCCCAAAAATCATCTCCAAGTGCACTCACACTATCCAAAGTCTTAATTAAAAATTGATAGAAGTTGGCCCTAGGGACATCTCGGACTCACTAAGAGATTAACCGAGGGTGAAAATTGTAACTATACTCCTGCAAAATCGGTGTCTAAGGAAAGAAGATTGAAAGGTTAAGTCTCGAAAGCTCCGTGGTTTGGCGTAATTAAGGCCCGAGGCTCACGCCCGGATACCTCCCACCGAGTTTTGGTCTTTCCTAGCCGATTAGCTTGTAGTCGAGTTCCTGCAACCACCTCCCCCAGAAAATTGATCAGTTAAAAGTTGTCTAGGTCTAGATACCTTAGACTAAGGCTTGGTGGTTGTTTATCTTTCTTTTTGTTTGTTTTTATTCTTTTCAATTGTTTGTTGTCTATACGTTATTTGTGGTGTGCTGCATGCAAGAGTGGGTGAGAGATCTTATTACTTCCAGATTAATCAGAAATACTTTCTACCCTTGCATTCAGAACCAGTGATGGCATCGCTTCAGGATAGGTTTTACCCGATCAGAACCTCACAGCCATCTTGTATAAAACTGTCGAGGCGAATGGAAATAACTTTGAATTAAAGCCTCAATTCATCAACACTCTTTCAAAATTTCATGGTTTAGAATCGGAGAATGCATACGTCTTTGTTAGGGAATTTGAAAAAGTATGCCTCATGATGCGCATTTCCCAGTTAGGAGATGATGCCGTTAGATTACGTTTCATTCTCTTTTCCTTATAGGACCTAGCTAAGAAATGGTTGTACAGTTTGGCTGTAAATTCAGTTGCAACGTGAGATGATTTCGTCAAGGCCTTCTTGAAGAAATTGTACCAAATTCACAAAACTACCTCATCAGAAAGAATATCATGCAGTTTAGGTAAGAACAGAGCGAACTATTCTGGATATACTTTGAACAATCAAAGATCTCCTAGCTCAGTGTCCTCATCATGGTTTAGAGAAATGGCGTCAGTGCCAGATTCTCTATGATGGTTTAGATTATCAAACGAAAACCCTGTTAGAAACCATGTGTCAGAGAGAGTTCTTGCAAAAGGATGAAAATCAGGGTTGGGATTTGTTTGAGGATCTAACTGAGAAAACCCTACAATGGGAGCCAACATTAGAAGAACCAAGGAATTCATAGTCTATAACTTCGAAAGGAGGGCTCATATCCCTAGAATCATCTATAACTGCTGAAGCTAAGATCGCAACCCTGATGAGGAGAATAGAGGCTCTAGAAACAAAAAAGCCAGCCAATGTCAACTAAATCAACCCACCACCAATTCACAATACAGGTTGTTCATACTGTCAGGCATTGAACCATGTTTTTGAAGAGTGTCTAATTTTTCAAACTCACCAAGTGCTGTCGGAACATATGAATGCGGCCTACTCACGGCCGCCACACAATCCTTACTCGCAAACGTACAATCTCGGTTGGGGAAATCACTCAAATTTCTCTTGGGCCTAGAACAATCATCCAGGCCAAATTTCCTTAATAATCTCCACCATCCCAATCATCAAACAAATTTTTTCAGTCAAGCTCCATCTTCTTCCTACCAAAGTTTACCAATGGAGGAGAAATTCAGTAAATTGGAGGAAAGTATAGAGCCATTTATGAAGTTCCAAGCCGCCTTCAGGCAAAATTAAGGATAAATGTTGAGCAACCATTCACAAGCCATATAATATTGGAATTGCAGATGAGTCAATTAGCTAGCTCTCTAAGTGAAAAACCAAAGGGTACTTTACCTAGTCACCCGCTAGTTAACCCTAAGAACTCCAATCAAGCGTATGAAATTCAGGATCCTCAGATCAACCAGTGCAATGTTATTCATACTCTTGAAACAGGAAAGAAGGTGGACAACCAGGTCTATCAGCAGAAAAATCTCACTCACATTGATCCTGCTCCTACTTCCACATCTGCCAGCTCCCCCCAATCTGCTCCATAAACGTCTGATAAAGACACAGCTGCTGAACAAGTTCATAAGCCTATAGGACCCTTTTCCTATAGGCTTAGGAACAATGATAAGAACATGCACATGGAAAAAATACTTGAGATGTTTAATCAGGTCAAACTAAATGTGCCTCTTCTTGATGCTATCCAACAAGTCCCAGCCTATGCCAAATTTCTTAAGGATATGTGTACGAAGAAGAGAAAGGAGAATGTGCCCAAGAAAGTGTTCTTGGTAACAAACATAAGCGAAATTCTGTCTTGTCCTATTCCAGTGAAATACAAAGATCCCAAATGTCCTACAATTTCTTGCACCATAGGATAAATAGAAATCAGCAGAGCACTCCTTGACCTGGGGGCAAGTATCAGTTAATACCTCTCTCAGTATACTAGCAACTTGGGTTGGGCGAGCTGAGTCTAACTCGAGTTACCATTCGTTAGCATACCGATCTGTGAAAATCCCCAAGGAGGAAATCACATATGTCCTTATCCGGGTCGGGAATTTCATCTACCCCATTGACTTCATTGTGCTTGAGACCCAACCTATGTCAAATCTACGGTCTCAAACTCTGGTCATCTTAGGGCGCCCATTCCTTGCTACAGCCAATGCCATAATTAACTGTAAGAACGGGTCCATGCGATTAACTTTTGGAGACATGACAAAGGAAGTTATTGTCTTTAATCTTGGAAGACAACCCAGGAATATAAATGATCAGTCTTTTGAGGTCAATTCCATTGAAAATGTGACCAGTGAACATGAAGAGAGTATAGAGATAGAAACAGAGAGTGAGTTTGATTTGGAGTCTGAGGATTTCAATCTGGATCAGATCATTGACTCAGCAGTGGACTGGGCATCAAGCCCAAATGTACCCCATCACAGGACTGAAACTCCAGATATCACCTCCAATGAATCAATACCTTCCCTAGAGTTAAAAGCCTTACATGAACACCTCAAGTACGCCTACTTGGGTGGAAGAGAAACCCTGCCAGTCATCAAAGCATCCCATCTGACTGAGCAACAAGAGGACAACTTGATGTCTATTCTGAAGAGACATAGGGAAGCCATTGGATGGGCCATGAAAGATATCAAGGGGATAAGTCCAACAATAGTTCAACATAGAATTTACTTAACTGATGAAGCGATTCACAGGAGGTACCCACAACGTAGGCTTAACCCACTCATGTAAGAAGCTGTAAAAGTGAAAATTTTGAAACTGTTAGACAATAGGATCATTTATCCCATTTCTGATAGCCAATGGGTTAGCCTGGTTCAGTCGTCCCTCAGAAAGCTGGTTTTACGGTGGTAGAAAATGAGCAGAAAGAGTTGAATGCGGCCACTCATAAAGACCACTTCCCGATGCCCTTCATCGACCAAATGCTTGAACACTTGGCTGGACATGAGTACTATTATTTCCTAGATGAAAACGCGAGATACAATCAGATCCCCATTGCTGCAGAAGACCAGGAGAAGACTACGTTCACTTGTCCATTCGGAACCTTCACCTACCGACGCATGTCTTTTGGATTGTACAACGCTCCCGTGACATTCCAACGGTGCATGCTCAGTTTATTCTCTGACATGGTAGAATGTTTTCTTGAGATTTTTATGGATGACTTCTCCATCTACGGAGATTCATTTGATTAATGTCTTCATTATCTAGAGTTGGTTCTGGAAAGATGCAAGAAAAAGAATCTAACTCTGAACTGAGAGAAATGTCATTTCATGGTGAGACAGGGGCATCTTAGGCCATGAGATTTCTAGGAGAAGAATTGAAGTTGACAAGGGAAAAATAGAAATAATTGTTAAGCTTCCACCACCCAAAAGCATCAAGGATAACAGATCCTTTATAGGGCATGCTGGGTTCTACTGACGGTTTATTAATCACTTTAGCAAAATTGCTAGGCTCTTAACCAACCTGCTCGCAAAGAATGTGCCTTTTGATTTTAATGAAGTATGTTTCAAATCATGAGAGAAGCTAAAGCAAGACCTTATATCCGCGCCTATTATTTCTGCTCCAGATTGGACATAACTGTTTGAAATCATGCGCTATGCCTCCGATTTTGCTATCGGCGCTGTTCTTAGACAGCACATTGAAAATAGGCAGCACGTGATCTACTACTCGAGTAGGACCCTGAATGACGCCCAACAGAATTATACAACAATCGAGAAGGAATTCTTGGCTGTTGTCTTTGCGTTAGAAAAGTTTTGGCCCTATTTGTTAGGATCGAAGATGGTGATTTTTACGGATCACTCAACATTGAAATACCTCATGACCAAGAAGGAAGCGAAAGCCTGATTAATTCGATGGATCCTTCTTCTTCAAGAATTTTACCTGAAAATTTGGGATAAAAGAGGTATAGAAAATGTGATAGCTGATCATCTGTCAAGAATTTTGAATGCACCTATCATCCAAGCTCTGATCAATGATTTCCCAGATGAGCACATCCTGGCCATTTTCAAGGAACCATGGTATGCGGACATAGTCAATTACCTAGCCACTGGACAATTACCCGCTGACTAGACAAAGCAAGACTAGTGTTGGTTCTTTACCAAAATACGGTACTTCTTCTGCGAAGAGCCGTATCTTTTTAAGTATTATCTTGATCAGATTATTCAACGATGCATACCAGAAGAAGAACATAGGAGTGTGCTTAATTTTTGCCATGAACTTGCATGTGGAGGACACTTCAGTCCCCGTAAAACCGTAGAGAAAGTTTTACAAAGTGGGTTTTACTGGCCCACTTTGTTCAAAGACTCATTCTACTTTTGCAAGTCATGTGCAAATTTTCAGAAGATTGAGAATTTCGAGAAGAGAGATGATGCCCCTGAGCCCGATTCTTGAAGTCAAAATTTTTGATGTTTAGAGTATCGACTTCATGGGACCATTCTCAAATTCATTCGGCAACCAATTCATCTTGATTGCTGTGGATTACGTCTCTAAATTGGTAGAAGCTGTGCCTACAAAGACCAATGACAATAAAGTGGTTGTCAAATTTCTCAAAGAAAATATCTTCTCCCGTTTTGGCATCCCCAGAGCAATAATTAATAATAATGGGTCACATTTCTGCAATCGAGTTTTTGAAGCTCTGTTGCGAAAATATTTCATTAGTCACAAGTTATCCACTCCATATCATCCCCAAACAAATGGGCAAGTCGAAGTGATCAATCGACAAATCAAGCTCATTTTGAAAAAGACTGTTGGACAAAACCAAAAGGAATGATCGATCAAGCTAAACGATGAGTTACGGTCTTACTGAATCGCTTTTAAGGTGGTCTTGGGGATGTCTTCTTATAGAATCATATTTGAAAAAGCCTGTCATCTGCCAATCGAGTTAGAACACCGAGCCCTATGGGCTATTAAGCAACTCAATTTCAATCTGACCAAAGCCGGTGAACTAAGGAGATTGCAGATCTCAGAGTTGGAGGAGATACGGAATCAGGCTAACGAGAACGCATGGATTACAAAAAGCAGAACTAAAATTTTTTATGACCAGCTCATCAACCGAAAAAACTTTGCCCCAGGAGATAAGGTTCTGCTATACAACTCGAGGCTTCACATTTTCGCGGGAAGCTTAAAATCGTTGGCCTGGACCATTCATTGTACGCATCGTCTTTCCACACGGTGCTATGGTTATTATTAATCCTAAGAATAATACAGAATTCAAAGTGAATGGGTAAAGACTGAAGCCATTTTTGACCACTGAGCGTGCGTCCCAGGCTGAAATTGTGCTGAGTCTTTTCGCTCCGTCATACACCTGACCATAGCCATCCACACACCACCAAAAAAAAGTGTAAATAAAATAAAATATATATTTAGGGGTTCTTTATACTTATTGTTTATATGCTCGTCCCCTTATATACTTATAAATACCCTTTTTAGAAATTTCTTTTTCTACCCCTATTTTTACTCGCTTCTCCCTCTTTCTTAGCCTATTAGTACTTGGCCGGCCCGAGTTGACGAAGACGGTGATATCTTTTCTTTCCCCTTTTTATTGCATTTGTATTTACATGACTAGCATTGAGGAAAATGCATTGATAGGTGTATGCAGGGGTCTAACGTTCTTTCTTTTACTTTTATTTAAAAAAAAACCTCCTGAACAAGAAAAGAATTATACTCTTTATAAAAATGCCAAAAGGTTGTAAGAATTAAGGGAACCTAATTAAGGAATCTTTATTTTAGCCTAAATAGAAAAGAAATATTGGTTTGACTAAGAGTTGGGAGGGACAAGGAAAATAACTCATACCTTTTATTTAGCCT
Source organism: Agave tequilana (assembly GCA_038442645.1). NCBI lineage: Eukaryota > Viridiplantae > Streptophyta > Magnoliopsida > Asparagales > Asparagaceae > Agave > Agave tequilana. The sequence continues at coordinate 102,644 of JAVJIF010010331.1, forward strand.
TAGTAGAATATGCATAAACCACAAACACACGCTTGGGATTTAGAGACACAACTTTGAATAACAAAAAAAGGAAAAACCAATAAGCTGGATAATTGTGCCTCAAGAAGCATAATTACTCACACCAAAAATATATATATATATTTAAGTAAATCTTGATTTCGTGGCCTACTCTACTTGCATATTTGACCTGAGAGGTGTTTTTCCACCTGGTGCCCTAAAACCATCTAGTTTGGGAGTCATTGGTTTGATATGTGTTACATGAGTAAAGTAGAAAGCCTAAAGAAATTAAGAATAAACATATAGATAAATATTAATAAAATTAAATGACATTCAAATTTGAGTTGAGAAATCCCAAGCACATCACACTTACACATTATGCATATTTATCTAAAGCAAAATAATAGAATGAGTTAGAAGTATGAGAACCTTTCTAAATTCAAACAAAAATCAAAATTTCTTCTTTTATGAAAGCTAAAGTATAGGAGGACTTATGAGAGTTAAACCTAATTCTTATATAATTCGGTCATTTTTACTTAGATGATTGAAAGTTCTTTTTCTTGAAAGAGAGTTTGCTGACAACTAACATTTTTCTTCATTTATTAGATTTTGTGGGTGCAATCCGCTGAAAACCTTCAGGAGACAACACTCCTCCTCTAGGGGAAATCTAGAGGTTTAAAGACATGTTGCACATCCTCAGTGCAATCGCGTCACCTGCGAAAGTGGTGTAATAATTCTCTTATTTTTATTTTGCTCAGGACGAGCAAAAAGATAGGTGTGTGGGTGTGATTAATCTCTAATATTGCATAATTTTTATCACATCTGCATATTTATCTTATATAAAATACTGCTAATAATGATTTGCTTGTGTGATCCTAAGTTCATAGTGTGCAATGACGAAGAAGACCCTAAATCACCATTTATGGGTGATTAAAGGCCTACAAAGTAGCCATTGACTTTAGGAGGAGATTCTGTCAGACCAGGGAGATCAAATCCAAAATCCCGAAAGTACAACTGACAGAGAACCAAAGTGACGCTGCACAGCAGGTGGCGCTGTGCGCAGCCCCAGAAACGCGGCTCTGATCGCGTTTCTGCGGTCGTACTGGCGCCGTCGCGCCAACATTTAGGCCAGAGGTTGTCTCCATGGCCCCCTTTCCCCTGGTGCCCATAAATACCCCCTTCGGGGGTTCTTCAGGAAGATATCCAAAGATTTTAGAGCATTGTTGTTAGTTTGTTTCTAGCATTGTAGTTGTTTTTATATTTTCTCCTTCTTCTAATTAGTTTAGCCATTAGAGAGAGAGAGAGAGAGAGAGAGAGAGAGAGAGAGTGTACAAGTTGTATTTGAAGGTGACAAGCTTATACAAGTAATACTTCTCTTTCTTTTTTCCATTTACTTGGTGTTTTTATTTGCTTTTACTTTCTTGTTTTAGTGTAATACTCCTTTTTTTTACTTCTTCTCTTTTGTTGTTTGTCTTTCTTACTCATGTCTAACTAACTCTTTTATTGCATGACTAACTAACTACTAACCGACTAATCTCTAACAACTTGATCGATAATCCAAATGAGTCAATAGTGTCAAACAAGCCTTGTGCAAACAAGAGCTATGGAATCTTAAGACGAGTGTTCTAACTCTAACTTACTTACAAGTATTCCCTTTTTTATATTTCATGCTTAACAGGTTTTTGATGATCTATAGATTGTAAACTTTACTTGTCTTTGTAAGTTAGAGGTATTCGTATTAATATTTGCTGATACCATTTGTGCACTTGTTTCTTCCCTTATACTCACCTTCGATTTGATCTTGATAAGCCAGTGTTCAAGTTTTGCTGTGTAAAGCTAAGTTAAAGGAAGGACTTTCATTCGGTCTCCAACGTGAATAGTTCCTATGCATAAAGGTTATGCTTGCCTATGATCCATCGTAAGGCTATATCTTCAAGAAGTTAGAGATTAGTGGGAGCACTTAGTAGAAAGTTAGCCATGCATTTTTACCTTTAAGAAAACTCATCTTTATAAACATCAACCAAATCCAAGAAAGCTTTGAAACAATACTTGTTTTCCTTTCGATTCTTTATTTGAAATAAAGAACTTTCTCTTTACTTTGAACAAAAAAACTGCATCAAAGCTTCCATCGCTCTCCCTCCTTGTGGATACGACCTGTATAGCCACTTTGCTACTATGGAAGAATCGAAAAATCAATAACATCGACCCACATTCCTTTGCTTATATGTGTGCATGCTTTTTGTCGATCAATGTCCGGGACTTGACGTTTCTTTCCGCTTTGATACATTGGCGCAACTGGCCAATATTCCAGCTCGGATCACCATACATGAGCTGTTTCGTCTCTCGAGAGAGACAAGAGAGGCACTCAGGGATGCACTGGCTAATTCAGAATCATTTCTGACACATATGCCGAAGATCCCTCAAGATGACGGTCAACCCTTATGTTATGAATGTTATCATGTACAGTCAAAAGTACATGCTGTCACTTTTACTGCTGTGGACATGCTCCTCAAGGATAATAAACACGATCGACTTTTGTACTATACTGGATTCATCGGCTCGACGTGCATCGAAAGGATACGGTTGATCTAGGGTCCGCACTCAACATCATTCTCAAAAGGCTTCTTAACTTCCTTAGGATACTCCTTCACCGGTTATCCGTAACAACTACTATGATATACGATTTTAATGCAGGAAGTAGTCACCCACTATGGAAATTTCGTTATCGAATTGGAGATCTGAAATCAGAAGTAACATGTTATGTTATTGATGCTGACATGTCATACAACTTATTCTTGGGCAGCCTTGGATTCATGCTAACTGGATCGTTCCTTCCACTCTGCACCAGTGCTTCAAGTCGTAGAAGATAATGCAACAGTACGAACGGTGTTCGCTGAAAAATAACTGTTCAAAGGGGTGAAAAATTACTTTACTGATGCTCTCCTATATCAGGAAGCTAATAAAGTATCAATAATATCGTTGCTTGAAGACAACGATAGTGTCAATGAAGCAGATTTGGAGTCAGAAGAAGACAAGCCAGCTACTTTTGCTTGTGAACTAATTGTAGCATATCTTAATGATCCTCAATGTAATAATCCCATTGAGGATAATGACGAATGGGTAATTAATGAGAATATTACTTTTGATTATCTTGAGAATGTTGACCTATTTAAGTTTGTTGACATTAGCTCCCTACACATGACTTTGTCCGTGCTAAGCATGACAAGTAAGCCTGTAGAGTATGGAGAAAAGTCTGTCTTTGTGATTTCCCCATTCAAAAGGAGCCAATCGCCGATAGTATTCAGTAGGGCCCAACCACAAATGTCTGTGGTTACAGATTTAAGTTCGAACTCAGAACCCCCACAGATTTTTCATTATGCACGATTAGCTTACCTTATGATACAAAAAGTGGGATACAATTTACAGCGTAGGAAAGGTTTAAACTTTGGAAAGGGACGATGTGGTCTTCTACGAACTTTCGTGCCAAAGGGAAGCCGGAAAATTACTATGATAAAACACACATGGGTTGGGATATGTTACACCTCCTACTCCACTTCAATCTGAAGACAACGAATCTATCCCATCACATTCTGCCACTTCATCTGAGTGGGAGTCAGATGTTAGTATGGGGATGCTTTTCTAGAATATTTCTGTTAATATAACTTCGATTGATCAATTGGAGCATGTGGAGGCTATTGAAATGTTTGACGCTGAACCATGGGATCAACATCTCGATCTTCAGTGGGAAAAGAGATTCGAATAACGTGAACTGTCCACTGAGGATAGGGTAATTCAGGTTAATCTGGGTAGTCAGGATCACTCTAAACCCATCTCTATAAGTGAAAGTTTATCACTTACATAAAGAGAAGAATTGATAGCACTCGTACGAGAGTATATCGATGTTTTTGTATGGAATTATGAAGATATGCCTAGACTTGATCCGCAAATAGCCATGCATCATTTAAATATTAAGCCTGACGTCAAGCCAGTGAAACAACAACAACGAAGGTTTCACCCTGACATTATGGAAGCTATTGAAACTGAAGTTCATAAACTCATCGCATGTGGTTTCATATGGGAGGAGCAACATCCGGATTGGGTTGATAACATTGTCCCTGTTCTTAAAAAGAATGAAAAATTTGGGTTTGTATTGACTACCGCGATCTCAATACAGCCTGCCTTAAAGACGAGTTCCTATTGCCCATCACTGACATCATGATTGATAATACCTATGGCTTTGAGAGAATGTCTTTTATGGATGGCTTCTCAGGGTACAATCAAATCAAGATGTACCTAGAGGACGAAAGGCATACTTCATTCTGGATACTGTTGGGGTATACTACTATACTGTGATGCCCTTCAGATTAAAGAATGCAGGAGCAACTTATCAACGTGCAATGAATACAATTTTCCTTAGCCACCTCCGAAAAATGGTAGAATGCTATGTCGACGACATTGCTGTTGAAAGTCGCGATAAGAATGATCATCTTTGCGACCTAAAAACGATGTTCGATATAATGTGAGCCCATCAGTCGAAAATGAACCCTACAAAGTCCCTCTTAGGGGTTTCAAGTGGCAAGTTCCTAGGATTCATTATCACATCAAAAGAAATTCATCTTGACCCAGACAAGGTCAAAACTATTCAGAGCATGCATCCATCTAAGAATCTCAAAGAACTCAGGGGTTTGCAAGATAGGTTGGCCTATATTAGGAGATTCATCAGAAATCTCTCGGGTCACTTGTCAACCATTCACCTGGCTTATGAAAGAAGGTGTTTCTTTTGTATGGTATAAAACCTGTCAGGAAGCTTTTGAGGATATCAAAAGATACTTCACTAAACCTCCAGTCCTAGTGGCTCCCACATTAGGAAAATATTTCTACTTTATGTAAAAGCTATGGACCATTCTCTTGGTGCTCTTCTTGCTCAAAATATGAGAACAGCCATGAATAGGCCATTTACTATCTGAGCAGGACTCTGATAGGAGCTGAATTCCAGTATAACCCTATTGAGAAAGAATGTTTAGCTCTTGTCTTTGCCATTCAAAAGACGTGACATTACTTGGTTAGCCAAACTATATATGTCATTTCCAGAGTTAATCCCTTGCGTATCCTCATAACAAAATTAGGATCACTGAATTTGAGGTTAAATAAGTGGGCCATCCTCCGTCTCAGTACGACATGATCTTTGTCCCTCAGAAGGCAGTCAAAAGTCACATACTTGCAGACTTCCAGGCCGCTCATCCGGTTCCGGAGAGCTCAAAGCTTCATGAAGATATTCCAGACGAGATTTTTGAATTCAACATGATCTCAGAGAACGAAGTGTGGCAGATGTTCTTTGATGGAGCATCATGAACAGACCCCAAGGGCAGAATTATCGCTGGAGTGAGGGTGGTATTTATCTCACCACAAAATCATGTCCTCCCTCGGGCATTTTCGTTGATGGAACCTTGTTCTAATAATGTTACAGAATATAATGTTCTACTCATCGGCCTTCAGCTCGCTCATGAAATGGGGGTACGTTATCTCGAAGCTTATGGTGGTTCAAAGCTGATTGTCAATCAGGTTAAAGGTGAATACGAAGTTCGGCACGAGGACTTGGTACCTTATCACTATAAAGTCATCAAAATGGCTAATTCATTTGATGGCTTTTATATCGGTTATATGTCTCGCTTCCAAAACACTAAGGTAGATGCTTTGGCTGTGCTAGCAGCTACATTGGCCTTACCAATCGACACAATGTATTAATTTACAGTGGCTACTCGACACCTTGTTTGTCCTAAACATGTGTTGGAAGCTAATGAAGTCTATGTAACTTCAATAGATTTTGAACCATGGCAGTTTTCTTTCATTGACTATGCATTACTATGATAGCCTATGCCATTAAGTATGCACAGGAGTGTAAAGCTTGTCAAATCCATGCAAACTTTATACATCAATCTCCGGAACTACTTTACCCAACTGTTGCTTCGTGGCCATTCGATGCATGGGGAATTGTTATTGTAGGACCTATCAGCCCCTCATCAACAAAAGGTCATTAGTTCATCTTAGCAATAACTGATTATTTCTCAAAATGGGCAGATGCTATATCACTTATTGAGGTTAAAACTTCCAATGTGGTCAACTTTGTTAAACACCATGTCATTCATCGGTTTGGTGTCCCTAGGCGGATTATTCATAATAATGGTCCACAATTTATAAGCCGAGTATTCTATCAGTTCTGCAATAAGTACCGAATTCAGAATATGGCGTCAACTGCTTATAACCCTACTGTTAACAGTTTGGCAGAAGCATTCAATGAGACAATTAACAAGCTACTCAAGAAATTCATTCTGACGAGCAAACGAGATTGGAATGAGAAGCTCGGTGAATGTCTTTGGGCCTACCGAACTACGGTCCGAATATCAACAGACAATACGTCCTTTTCTCTGGTATACGGGTGTGAGGCAGTCATACCACTGGAGATCCAGATGCTATCATTATGGGGTCACCTTATGATTGAAGCTTTACCTGCATACAAAATACGGAATTACAGAACTTAAAAATAAAGATGTGCAAGTGCTCAATTCTACCGCGATAGCAAGTGGCTATGCGGGTCGTGATCCACAAGGAGGGTTTGTGATGGAAGTGTTACAGTTCTTTATTGAAATCTTTTAAGAAAATAAAACGAAGGTTCTTCTCTGTTTTTAGTTATGAAAATGAAAAAGAAAGTTATCTTAAAGTTAAAAGAAAATGGAAGATGAAGAAGGTGGAAATCAGAAACGATGAAAAGCGACTAAGTACAATGAAGTGGAGATGATAGAGTTGGAAGATGTAGTGATTTAATTTACAGAAATGAAAAAGAAAAGAAAACAAATATTTACCTTCTTTTCACCAAAAGCTTACCTTGAGTTCTTAGCTTCAATGTTACCTTGAATTGGAGGCAGTTAGCGCATAGCCCATAAGAGTCGAGTGTTGGTCTCTTCCACATTACATCATCAAGATACGCAAGCATGAAATGATACAGAGAGACTCACAATTCCATCGTCATGAGCTATCGGTGGCACTCGTAAAGGCAAGGCTCTTTCGATGCTTTTAGACTCACTTGGAAGACAGTTGTACCAAAAAGAAAGGTAAAATAGAAAAGAAGAAGAGAACTAAAAAGAACATACAAGGAAATAGCATTGATTTGATTTCATAACAATCGAAGAAAAGAAATAAAACCTTACACCAATTGTCACTTTTAGCTCAAGCTTCAGTCTTGTTCTTCGATGAAAGTTGATCTCCTCAGAATTATATAAATGAAAACTAAATTACATGAAAAAGAAAAACAAAAACCTAAACTAAGAAATGAAAAACTAGGCAAAATCCTAATCTGCCTTCTCCTTGCTCAGCTAAAACCAGTATTTATAGGCAAAAAACCTAAAGGAGAAGATCCCAGGAAGATTGGGGGAATCTCCTGGTCTGATGTATTTCCCGTATCTTCTTCTGATTTTCTTGTTTTTTTCTTCAAAAGTTGACAAAACAGCCTTTGATTGTGCTTGATTCAGGGAGGATTCTTCTTAACCTTCCTTACATGCCAAGATTTTTCCTTGATTCAGGGAGGATTCTTCTCAACCTTCCTTATATACCAAGATTTTGCCCACAGGGAGGATTCTTCTCAACCTTCCTTATATGCCAAGATTTTGCCCTGATTTCTTCATCTTGATTCAGGGAGGATTCTTCTAAACCTTCCTTATATGCCAAGATTTTGCCCTGATTTCTTCATTTCAAATTTATTCTGAATTAATCAGAATTTGTGGGCTTTTGGGCTTGTTTCTCTTCATCTCCTTAAGGAATGGGCCTGCAAATAAATTAAATATTTAATTAGGACAAAGCAGATTTTATTCTATAATAAGTATGAAAATATGATAATAAATGTGCAACATTAGTGACCAATCACCTTAGCAACCAAGATGACTAGAGGACAAGTTTTGTCTCGTGAGGGTTTTCAGTGGATTACACCCACAAAATCCATAAAGAAAGAGAAACAAAGAGTTAGTATTTTCGAAAAGCATTTTGAAAGAGAAAAATATTTGAAATATAATTGTAAGATTTAAGCAATCTATAAGTTATAGGAAAACTGAATTTTTCATTCCTAAACTTAGTCTCTATTCAAAAATTTGTTATCAATCAAAGTAAGGAGTTAAATTGTACTTCTCATCTAGTCTATTACTTTACCCTAAGTCATATGCACCTTGTGACTGTGAAAATTTTGACGAAGGGTTCATTAACTCTAACTCTTATGCCTTAGTTATTTATATATATACTCTTTTTTTTTGTGGTATTATTCCTTAGTTCTATTAGGCTTTCTAATCTGCCCATGTAACGAGCCTTTAATCGATGACTCCCAAACCAAACGGTCTTAGGGCACCGGGTGAGAAGACACCCCTAGGACTTAAGGACTCGAGCAAATAAGGCCACAAAACTAAGGATTTATTTTATGAACCTCTTTTAGGCGTGAATACTTATGCTTTATTAGGCACAAATACCCAGCTTAATCAGAGGATTTTTTTTCTTTTTCTCAAACTTATCTAATCATCTTTCGCATAAATACTAAGACTTGCTTAGGCCAAAGCACCTAGCTAATCAATAATTAGATTTGTTTATTTTTTTCTTTTCTCTTTTTTTTTTATAAGGCATAAGAATCTTTGTTTTTGAACCCTAAGTGTTTAAGTGTGTGAGGTGTGCATATTTCATCAAGGTAAAGATTAAGACTAAATTACTTTGACAAATTATCTTCCTAACCCTAAAAATCAAACAAATAATCTTCTTTTGACCAAGTATAAGAAATCCTAATTTGGATTTTCCTATTCCTTAAAATTAACTTAATTTCTTACAAAAAATAAGTCAAAATATTGTTTCTATTTTTCAAAAAGTTTTTAAAAGTAAAGAAAATGTTAATTTTTTTATTTTTTTATTTTTTTATAAAAAGAAAAACCTAAGTTATGTTAGAACCCTCCCCCACACCTATCTCATGCATTGTCCTCAATGTATGAAATAATGCATAGATGCATGAAAAGAGAAAGGAAGGAAAATGTTACCTTAAGGTGGTGGTTCCGGTGGTGGTCTGATTGGTCCACGAAATGCGGCCCAATCAACTTTTCTTGGGTCTCGAAGGAACCCACCAGCACTATCTTTAATATAACCCATTAAAAAGATATATCCATGAAGGATTTTTATTAAATATTTGACCCCATCTAATTTCCATATTCCATAACTAATTTCGGAGTCAAATTTGTCAACCACCTCGTCCCAGAATGGAGTATGAAATGATAGAACAGTTAACTTGGACTCAGGAAGGACATGAACTAATACCGACTCAGGAAGGTGACTTAAGTCAAGTAAAGGTTCAGGAGTCGAAATAGGTTTAGAAATTGGGTCCAAGTCAAGAAGTTGAAACTCCAGTCCACATGTATTTTCCAACAATGGAATGTGACCTAATATGGGTGATTCCAGTGTTGGCCTAAAGGCCTATCACTCTAGTTTTGATGATGATCAACTCATGAAGTTATGATTACTAATGATCTTGTGTTTAATTAGTGTCAGATTCATTATCAAGATCTTAGTAGGTGTGGAGCTTCAACAAAGGATTTAAAGATAAGTTGGAAGCTAGCACCGGTTGATTCACGAGCCTATGCATCAAGAATACATCTAGAGATGAGCTCGGTGGATTGCATTTGGACCAAGTCAAGAAGATGAGAAGCCTTCAAGTGAAGACTTCAAGAAGATGAAGACTTGGGTCTAGGTATAAGATTTAGTTTTTTTTTTTTTGTTTTAGTTAAAAATGTAAAGGATAGATAGTTGGTGGATTGCTCAAATCTATATCACACACACACTCTTGATAGAACTCTTGATAGAATTGCTTTCATAAAAGATTTTTATGTTTAGAAAAGAATTTTTATTTTTAGTAAAAGATTTTTCTTTGTGACAATATATATATAGTTGGTTTTTGGTATTTCGATCATGCATATCCTTTAACCAAAACCATGTTTTATGCTAAATGTCAAAAATATAGATATATCATTATGATTGTGTAGTGGATAATATCCATACACACTATGCTTTAGAATGAACTCAAATATCTTGTTTTTATATTTGATGAAGATTTGGAAAAACTAGTTTTGGAAAAACATGTTCTGGAAAAACAGTTTTTTATTTTTGAGCCAATATTTCCAAGTTACAAAAATAGTTCAAATCTATTATAACATGCCTTGATTTTGTGCAAGCATGTTTGTATATCATTGTATAACATTGAAACTATTTTTGTAGATTTATTTGAGGATTTATGGGATTTATATTAAGTTAATAGACTACCTTAAAAATCCCAGTTTTTCAGACCAGGAATTGGCTGACAGACCAAATCGGTCGACCGGGCGGTCGACCGCAGCTAGGTCAGGTCGACTGTCCGGTCGACTGACGTGCACAACCTTGTGCATGTTGTCAGCACAGTGGTCCGGTCGACCGGACGGTCGACCGCTGCAGAGAGTTCTGCTCTCTGGATTTCTGGGTCGACCGGGCGGTCGACCGGAGGCTCCAACGGTCGGATTTTCGACCGTTGGCGGTCGACCGGCCGGTCGACCGGTAGCTCTGACAGACCCCAACGGTCATATTTTTCTGACCTCTATAAAAGGGGGTTTTGTCATTGTTTGAAGCTAAGATTTTGAGGACTTCTTGAGCCAGTTTTTCTAAGTCATTTCAGAAGTTTTCTCCACAAAATAGAGAGCAAATACTTCCCATCTAAAAGGGAGTTTTTATTAAGAGAGTGTAAAAGTGATTCTTTGTGTTTTTCACCATACTTCTTTTCCTTGCTTTCTCACACCACACTTGAGCTATCCATTGCTATATTATCCTATAGGTGTGTTGTAGTGAGAGTTTTTGTAAGGTGATCAAAGTGTTGTGATCACCAAAGATCTTTTCTTTGTACTTTGAGGAGGCGGGCAAGTGTGCTCGCGGTGGTTTGAGTTCGTGTGTGAACTCGTTGGTTTGAGGTGCGGCCTCGGCAAGCTTGTGGGAGCTTGCGTGTGTACGGGACTTGGGAGTCCGAGGGCTTGTAGGTGTTGCGACACCAAGGAGAGATCCGTTGGGATCTTGCATAGTGGAAATCCTTCGTGTGTCGAAGGCGGGGATGTAGAGCAAGTGTGCTCGAACCTCGAAACAAATTCTTTGTGTTTGCGATTGCTTACTCTATCTCTCTTTCTCTCTTTGTCTCTTATATCTTGCATTACTTTATAGTCTTTATCTCTTATATGCATGATATACCCTTGTGCTCATAATTGCTATACTTGCTTGGGATTGTTGTTAACACTAGTATTCAACCAAGAGAGCCAACGCGGCACCTCAACCCATTTCAAGGGGAATCTAGAGGAGCTTGTCCAGAGCTTCGCAAGGGAATTCGGCAACACTCTTGTGTTATACATAAGTGTTTAATTAAAAGAAGTTTTATTTGGTCATCTTAGTTTTAATTCCGCATCATTTGTTCATAAGTGACCATTAGATTAGCCATCACCTATTCACCCCCCTCTAGGTGATATTTCATCCAGTTCAGGAATGATAGGTGGAGGAATCAAAACTGACTCTAAAATATTACTCAAGTTTGGTAACAAAACGGGAGTCAAGATTGATTCAGAAAGTTGAACTGGATCACTGATTTGAGAATCTAGGTCACATATCTCATTGAGTTCAATATCAAAAAATGGAGAACTTGCCAATTTGTCAATAGGATCTTCAAAAGTGTATAATTGGTCAAGTTCAATATGATCCTCAAAGATGGGTGATTCAATTTCATTATGAATTGGGACAGGATCCAATGTCGACTCTGGGAAAAGATTGAAGTCAGGTAAAGATACCGGAGTCATTATTGAATCAGGAAGAAGAATTGAATCACTAAGTTGGGGTTCAAGATAATATTCATTTTCAAGTTCGATTTCAGGAAAAGGATAACTTGCCAAATTATCAATTTCATTTGGAGTTTGGGCAAGTTCAAATGGTTGTGCTGAAATGGAATCTTGATTTCCAAAACTACATGACTCTTCGGCTCTAACAGAATAGTTAGTGACATCAAGACGGTGGGAACGTAGAGATTCGACCATCATATCTATGTCACGATTACGAGTGTTTTGAGCCTGAGTCATGGCTTCAAGCATCTTTTCATAGTTGATAGGTTCATTGTTTTGATGAAAAGATGAAGAATTGTCTTGGAAGTGGTAGTGAAATTGTGAGTCCATCAGATTTTGAGATTTGTGTTTGGACTCACGCATACTCATTTCCATAATTGATGGTTTCCTATTTTGGACGGGTGGAACTGAGTATGAATCTTGAACATAATGTGGACTGGGTGGAGAAGGAGGGCAAGGTGGTTGGAAATTATGCTCGGGGGAGGTGAATCCCCACTGACTCGGTGAAGAATTGAAATCATTATGGAAATTATAGTTATTAGATGGGGGGTATGGGTCATATTGATTCGGATAAGACCAATCCGGCACACTAGGTTGGTCAAAGTTATGATATGCCGGGTTAGTAATATCCGAAAATGAAGTCGGTGTGTAATATGGATTATTATTGTAGTTGAAAAAATTATTATTATAGTCCATATCACACAATAGAATATAAACAAAGAAAAACAAACAAATAAGCAAACAAATAAAAGAAAAAAAATTCTAACTAAGTTAGGGTAGACCTATGACCTAGACGACTCCTAACTGATTAGACTGTCCACGGGAGGTCTAATGTAGACTTTGACCACAAGCTAATCAGCCAGGTCAGGGCAAGGCTGATTAGACTGTCCACGGGAGGTCTAATGTAGACTTTGACCACAAGCTAATCAGCCAGGTCAGGGCAAGGTTGGTGGGAGGTTTTCCGTCAAAGACGTTCCTTAATTAAATAACCACCAACCTTCGGGCTTTCGGCCCTCAATCCCTTTCCTAGACACTGATTTTGTAGGAGTCAGATTCTAACATTTTTCCCCCTTAGGATAATCTCCTAATTGAGTCCGAGATGTCCCTAGGGCCAACGTCTACTCAATTTTAGTTAGGCTTGGGTTAGTGAGTGCTTGGAATCTGATTTTTGGGCTAAGGAAGGGTGATTAAATCCCCACCTTATCTTGTTATGGGTTAGTGCCCTTAAAATAATTTTGTGCAAGTGTACAAGAAATGTAAGATTCACTCAAAGCGATATAAACAACCAAGAAGTGAGTCCTATGCTAAATGCAATGCATACGTACCTTGCTCCAGCACTCTTCAACAGTAAAAAATAAAGGAATTAAAAAGACACGTGCCTAAAATGAAAATGTCTAATCAATTTTTTATCTTTTCAACAAATATTTTACTGTTGATTATTAGCAGGTTTTTGTGAAGGCATATAAGAAATAAATAATTGCAGCAAACTAGAATTTGCAAAGCTAGCAGCCCTGCAAAAACCTGTTAGTAGTCAGCTCTTTATTGCCGCGGATCCGCGGCTTTTGCCGTGGAAACGCGGCAATTCAGAGGGCAATGGGTCTCTGCTTTCTAGAGCAGAGGCCCAATACCACTTGTATGTCACTGCAAACTTATTTTCCTGCTTTACTTGCCCTGTAACCTACAACAGAGAAGAAATTCGTTTAGTTCTAAAAAATTTTCAAGAAAAATTCAGATTTCAATAAAAAACCGTTTTACCCTCCCCGGCAACGGCGCCAAAATTTGATTGAAGCTTTACCTGCACACAAAATACGGAATTACAGAACTTAAAAATAAAGATGTGCAAGTGTTCAATTCTATCGCGATAGCAAGTGGCTATGCGGGTCGTGATCCACAAGGAGGGTTTGCGATGGAAGCGTTACAGTTCTTTATTGAAATCTTTTAAGAAAATAAAACGAAAGTTCTTCTCTGTTTTTAGTTATGAAAATGAAAAAGAAAGTTATCTTAAAAGAAAATGGAAGATGAAGAAGGTTGAAAATCAGAAAACGATGAAAAGCGACTAAGTACAATGAAGTGGAGATGATAGAGTTGGAAGATGTAGTGATTTAATTTACAGAAATGAAAAAGAAAAGAAAACAAATATTTACCTTCTTTTCACCAAAAGCTTACCTTGAGTTCTTAGCTTCAATGTTACCTTGAATTGGAGGCAGTTAGCGCATAGCCCATAAGAGTCGAGTGTTGGTCTCTTCCATATTACATCATCAAGATACGCAAGCATGAAATGATACAGAGAGACTCACAATTCCATCGTCATGAGCTATCGGTGGCACTCGCAAAGGCAAGGCTCTTTCGATGCTTTTAGACTCACTTGGAAGACAGTTGTACCAAAAAGAAAGGTAAAATAGAAAAGAAGAAGAGAACTAAAAAGAACATACAAGGAAATAGCATTGATTTGATTTCATAACAATCGAAGAAAAGAAATAAAACCTTACACCAATTGTCACTTTTAGCTCAAGCTTCAGTCTTGTTCTTCGATGAAAGTTGATCTCCTCAGAATTATATAAATGAAAACTAAATTACATGAAAAAGAAAAGCAAAAACCTAAACTAAGAAATGAAAAACTAGGCTAAATCCTAATCTGCCTTCTCCTTGCTCAGCTAAAACCAGTATTTATAGGTAAAAAACCTAAAGGAGAAGATCCCAGGAAGATTGGGGGAATCTCCTGGTCTGATGTATTTCCCGTATCTTCTTCTGATTTTCTTGTTTTTTCTTCAAAAGTTGACAAAACAGCCTTTGATTGTGCTTGATTCAGGGAGGATTCTTCTTAACCGTCCTTACATGCCAAGATTTTTCCTTGATTCAGGGAGGATTCTTCTCAACCTTCCTTATATACCAAGATTTTGCCCACAGGGAGGATTCTTCTCAACCATCCTTATATGTCAAGATTTTGCCCTGATTTCTTCATCTTGATTCAGGGAGGATTCTTCTAAACCTTCCTTATATGCCAAGATTTTGCCCTGATTTCTTCATTTCAAATTTATTCTGAATTAATCAGAATTTGGTGGGCTTTTGGGCTTGTTTCTCTTCATCTCCTTAAGGAATGGGCCTGCAAATAAATTAAATATTTAATTAGGACAAAGCAGATTTTATTCTATAATAAGTATGAAAATATGATAATAAATGTGCAACATTAGTGACCAATCACCTTAGCAACCAAGATGACTAAGGAAGACAATGATCGGTTACGTCTTCAAGAACTCGAAGCCCTAAAGGAGATACGACTACATGCCCAACAACACATTGAATTGTACCAACTCGAATCTCAAAAGCCTTTAAAAAAAGGTTAAGCAAAGGGTATTACAAAAAGGAGATTTGATTTTAGCCATCAGACAACCCATGGTCATGACGCACAAAACTAGAGGCAAATTTCAGCCCAAATAGAAAGAACCCTTCATAATAGAAACAGTCTACTCAAATAGAGCATACCGCCTTATAACCCCAAATAGCGATACGCTCATGATGCCAATCAACAGCAGCTTCTTGAAGAAGTACTTCCCTTGACAGGATCCTTCCTATGATCATGTTAATATCATACATCTGATCAGAACTTTCAGATCCAAGATGTTTGGAAGAGCGCTAAAGAAAAGCTTCTTTCTTTCTTCAATAGATCACATCACTATCGATCAGTGTCGAGCCAATCAAACGCTGGTTACATTGAAAAAGATACAGAGTTAGAAACTTCGATTTTAGCCATACCACTCTTCTCTAATTCACCATCGATCAGTGCCAAGGCGATTGAACGCTGGTTACATTGAAGAAGAAATAAAGTTAGAAACTTCGGTTTTAGCCTTGTCACTCTTCTCTAGTTCACCTATGAACTCGTTAGAAGTTATCCTATGATCAGATCACATCACCATCGATTGACGCCGAACCGATTGAACATTGGTGATGCATGATGTCAACATTAAAGCAATGACAAAGTATAAAACTTCAGTTTTAGCCTTTTTGTCACTTTTCTCATGATCAAGCTAATTGTATATCTCTGATTGAAGCTCCACCTGATCAATAAGATGGATTAGGGTTTGGGATTCAAGATGTTTGGAAGAGCACCAAAGAAAAGCTTCTTTTCTCATTCAATGGATCACATCACGGTCGAGTGACGCCGAGTCAATCGAACAAGGTGATATTATGATGCATGATGTAAACATCAAAGAAAAGATAAAGGCAAAATGTCAAATTTTTAGCCTTGTCACTCTTCTCTACTATATAAACATGCATCTACCTTCAACTTGAAAGAATTGGTCATATCTTAAAGTCAAGCATGCCTAAGTAACAATTTCAGGCGTTCTTCTTTATAATCAGAAGGATGGTTTATTTAGCTTGACTTTTCTATATACAGTGGTGGTATACCTCCTGCTCCTGTTCAATCGATCGAAGTTCGACCCATCAACAAAAGGTCCGAGCAATTAGATAAAAGATCAAGTGAGTTTATTTGATGACTTATCAAATCAAACTCATTGAAGAAGTTCGTGACGCATCTTTTGTAGAACCTTTTCACTATTTTCACGTTCATATCAAAATGTGGTAACAGATCGAATGGAAGATCAGGTGAGTTTATCTGATAGCTTATCAAGGCAAACTCATTGAAGAAGGCTCGTGACGCATTCTTTTGCAGAACCGTTCACTGTTTCCACATTCATACCGAAAGAGCCTTTCCACTGTTTCCACATTCATGACAAAACATGGCAACAAAATGAGGATCGAAAGGGACTCCATGAAGAGGCCAACCTCTAGACAAAATCCCAGTGGAATTCATGTTTACCTCTGTGGCCCCAGCTTTTATGCAAGAAGCACACTATACTATATCCGGCGCTCTAAAGGTTAAGGATAGAGGAAAATGTTGGCTTTTAAGTCTAACATAAGTCCTCGACAACTCATCATGCTGAGGGGAATAGCATGGCTAGCCCAACTCAAATGATAGTCGGTAAAGGCATATCAAATCCGTTGATAGCTGAGGGTTTGCTAAAAATCTTAAGGGACCTAATCCCATTTGATTTCTCTCAAAATCGCTTACCAATTAATGTCCACGGAATGGTAAGACCACATAAAATAATATTCACTTCTCTTGTAAAATGAATCACGAGTCAAACCTATCATGTTAACATTAAATCTCTGGTAGTGAGACCCTAACATATTCCCCGGCGGAAAAAATCAATATCCTCAGTGAGTTTTTGACAGACTCTCCTCAAAGTCTATAATTTCCCTTTCTAAATCCCCACGGGGCTCTTTTTGTTACGTTAACAATTACCTCTGACATAGAATCTCTTATGGGAACTCAGTTTCTAACTCCCCAGCAAGTTTTAGATAGACTCCCCTCAAAGTATATTATTTCCCATTCAAGTCCCCAGTGGACTTTTGGTTGTCACGTTAACAATATACTTCTGATAATTTCTTCCAAATTACATCCGAAGAAAGTACCAATTTCTCCACAGAATTCATGATCAAATCCTATTTCTCCCAGTGAAATTTTTTCTTTTTACCATCATGTCCAGTTCGTCACCTCTAAACGGTAAAAAAAATCCTGAACTTGGTCGTCTCTTAATCGGCTATGTCCAGTCTACCACATCTGAACCAACAGATAACCAAGTCTCATCTTTTAGTCCGGTAGGGACTATCCCTTTGTCGTTATATTCAGTTCGCCATTCTGAACGATAGGACTCTGAGTCTAGCAACTTTCAATCGTTTATATCCATATTACCTTTGAACCAACGGATATCTAGATCTCTCCCCTTTATGGCACTCAAATTATCAAGTCCAGTTTAACACCTCTGAACAGATGAGTCCATAACTTTGTTCTCCTTTCCTCCATAAGGGTAGGGAGTTCTTACTGTAATGTTAACAATAAACCTCTAAACAGTAGATTTCAAGCCTGGGATCCCCTAGTTGGTCATGTTCAGTCAACCACCTCTGAACCAACAGGAGCCCAGATCCAATCTACTTTTGCAGTCCCTTGTGGGCTAGCTGTCAAGTTAATATGACTACCTCTGGCAGAGGATTCGAAGTTTAGTATGTCTTAATCTGTCATGTTCAGTTTATCATCTCTGAATAGACGGGTCCCTAAAATCGGGTCACCTCGATTTTGTCAATATGCCTAGATCATCACCTCTGAATGGCAAAATTTCGACCAATCATATCCTAGACAAATTCTAGATCATCACCACCAGTTTGTCACTTTTAATTGACAAATTCTAGATTTTATTTTAAGTTCAGTAGGAACTATCACGTTGTTGTGGTGTCTAGTTCATCACAACCAATTTATAAATCCGATGGTCTTTAATCTGTCATGTTAACAAACCTTTGAACAACAAGATCATCAAATTCACTTTGTCTTATTTTTATCCCAACAAAATTTGAATCGAGTAATTTCTTAAATTTATTGGTGATAATAACTAATTCTATCATGTTGTCAACCTCTAAATAGATTAGTTAATATTCCTATAGTACAAGTTGGAAGACTATACTGTTATCTCCTTTCTTTTGCGAGTTATAATTTAACTTGAAATTATTGCAAACTCAGAAAAAAAAGAAAGCAGAAAATATAACAAAAGAGTTAAATAAAATTATTTTTATTGATTCAAAAGAAAAAGAAGATACATGGATTACAAGCTACGATGGTACTTCGTAGGACTTGATCCGTTCTTTGAGGGTCGCCAGCTTGTTCTTCCTCTCTTCAGTAGCTCTGATAAATGACTACGATCTTAGCTCAGCTTCATTAAAGTTCGCTGTCTGGGACAAACGAGCCTCAATTTCAGCCAGAGTTGCACTTTGTGCTATCTCTTACTGTAGGACTTCATTATTTTGAGCTCTGAGCTGTTCTAACCGAGCGATCTCCTCAAAAAGCACTGATTCAGCCTTGGAAGGAGAAGGTTGGCCTTCTTGATCATCTCTTTGGCCATCTCAATCTTATCTTTGGCATCAAGAAGAGCGCTATTGGAAGCATCAATGACATCTCCAATTTCTATTTTTCTTGTTTCCAAGGACTTCAAATTTGAAGATACTGCCTTAACTGCTTCCTGTGCCGCTAAATGAGCATCTTGCATTTGAGCCATGAGGCGCTCAAGTTCTTCATCAACTGAAGAATTCAAGTCTGAACTACTGAGGTGACACCACTCACCCAAGTCTTTCTCAAACTTCTCCACCAGAAGCTCCAGTGCGGCAGCTTGGTCATCCCCTCCGAAGTCTCAGATGCTCTTAATGTTTCGAAAGAGGACCATCTTTAGAGCTGAAAATGAAGTGGTCGACCGCTTCAGAATCAAAGTAATAGATCGCTTCAGGCTTTTGTAGAAGATGTCGATCATCTCCGCCACAAATTTCTTCTCAGTTTCAATTACTCTCGGTGAACGAGTAATCCCAGAAGACAAAACTTCCATCAGTTTCACTATCATAATGGTAGAAGAAGTGGCAGAGGCACTGGTTGGAGAAGGATGAGTAATCGCTGATGGCCGAGGAGGAGTCTTCATTAATACTAGTACACCAACCACGATAGAGGTAGGCTAGTGACTAGTCTAGGAAGAGCTAACTTGACAACCAACGTTGGAGATATATGGCTGGTGATTACCCTTAGGCCAATAGTTGCCAAAACTGGCGGCGTCGGGGAAACCGCCATCATTTCATCAGCCGATTCGCTAGAAGTGTGATTGGCTCTGTGGAAGAAAGAGCAGCCCTTTCTCCTCAACCACCATAGAATCACCAGCAGGCTCCGGTTGGTAAGAAGGCAGGCCGCGATACAAGACGTCCAACTCTGCGACATCCACAGCAGTTGAAGTACTTATCTCCTCCCTGATTCCCCCGTAAAGGCTTGCTAGCTCCCTCGAAGGAGATGCACCCACATGCGGAACAACTACAAGAGTATCCTATTAAAACGAGGATAAAAGTATAATAATATCAAAAAAAGATTGCTTGCAAATGACTATGATATTACCAAGAGGTGGTGAAGTCATAACGGATACTGCCCCAACCGCCTCAATGACAATGTCCCCTGGGGCTCCCTCGATGGTAGCACTAACTCCAGTAGGCTCCATAGAAGAAACCCTGGCAGTAGCAGGAGAAGCACCAGAAGTAATCTCAGGGAGAACTTCATCTGTCCTGAAGGTTTTCGTAGCAGGAATGTCCGGCTCGCCTTCGCTCGCCATGGGCTCCACCTCCTATTCCCTGGAGCTTGATGCCATTGGGCTCTCTTTGTCCCCATCAGCACCAGAAGGACCGACATCAGCTGCGCCACCCTCGGATTCGTCAAAGATGATTGATAGGGGGCGGAACTAGCACTCAAAAGTGTGTTTTATGTAAAATCGATGAAAAGCTCGAATGTGCTAATGTACCCTCGATACTTCCGTTATAGCATTGGCTTAACGGGTCGAATCCACAGGGAAGGGAGGCGATAGAAGCATTAACAGTCTCTATTCACGTCAGTTGTTAACACTTCTTCTTTGTTGAAAGAATGAAAAAGAATGAAAAAGAAAAGAAAATGAAATCCAGAATGTGGTAGGTGAGGAGAGCGATGAAAACGGCGATGTAAAAACAAAAGTGAAGTGCTTTGGAAATCAAAATAGAAAAAGAGATGGAACAAGGTTGAACTAAGAAGGATGGTAAAAACACCGATAGAAAAATGAGAAAAGAGTTTGGAAAACGATTTCTAAATCAAGCTAAAAGAAAACTCATGGCTACTAACTACTAAATACTCCACTAACCATGCTAACCTCTTCGAGATAGTTGCCTCACATTTTGATCCTTGGCCATCACAATCCTTGGCTCCAAGAGACGGTACAAAGCATGGCTCATGGATGGTTCATCACATTCAAAACATTGCATCAAGAATAAGCTAATACAAGCATCACTCATTACACTACTAACATGAAATAAAAGAGCATGAAATAAAAGAGAGTTAGCTTGGTTAGCAAGTTAGCAAGTTAGAAGTTAGAACCCATCATCTTTGGCCATCAATGGCTCTTGCAAGAACAAGGCCTTGTAGAGGCAACCCGATTTATGTGGATTATCAAGTAAGTGGTTAGATGGTTAGTGATTAGTAGTTAGATTGCCATGAGAAGAAAAACTAGAAAGAAATCATGTAGAAGATGAAGGAGATTACATTGGAAGAGAAAGGAGGCATCTTTACATAGAGTGTCACTCTCTATTACATCAATCCCTTGCTTTCTCTCTCTAGAAATCACTCAGCCCTACTACAATGATCTAAAAACAAATGAAAATACAAGAGAAGAGAAATGAAAAGCACCTACACTACACTAAATCTCTCCTAAAATCTGCACCTACTCCTAAAAACGAAAAACTGCTCTCGTTTTGGGCCATTGCAGGGGTATTTATAGGCCTCAGAAGCATCCAGAAGACGAGACGGGGCCACGCGTCAAAAATCGACGCGTGGCTCCACTACTTTGCCGCGAATCCGCAAGGATTGCCACCCAAAGCAATGTATCAGATTTACACAAGAACATGCTGATTGGGAAATGTGCCAAATCCTCTGGTGCTTTCTCTACGGGCGTGTTTGGTTGCAAGGAAGTGGGCGGAAGTAAGAAAATGGGAAGTATAATTGCTCACTTCCCTACGCGGCAATACCAGGGACTTAGGTCCCTGGTTTTGGTCCGTGGCTCCGTCTGGCTTCGAGAATGTTCAGGGTATATCCCGTTTCTGGTACTTTCGCCTGAATATTCGTCTGACAGCGCAGGAGGCTAGATTCGATGTATCTTCTAGATAATCCATTGCTTGGCCTCCAAGTAATGCGGGATTAATTACCATAAATTGGGAAGAATTAGGCTCTTATTCCATCTTTGCCCTTGGACTTTGGATCTACCTGCAATTAAGATCAAAACACAGTTTAGACCGACAATTTATTCATAAGTCTGTGAGAGAATGCGACATAATAATGCAGAATTGTAGACTAATCACACCCCCACACTTATTCTTTTGCTCGTCCCGAGCAAAACAAGAAAAGAAAAAACTATACTACAAGGGTTATTACACCACTTTCGCAGGTGACGCGATTGCACTGAGCGTGTGCAACAAGCCGTTAAACCTCTAGGTTACCCTAGAGGAGGAGTGTTGTCTCCTGAGGGTTTTCAGCGGATTGCACCCACAAAATCCATAAAGAAAGAAGACAAATGTTAGTATATTGAAAACGCATTTTGAAAGAGAGACATGTTTTCAAAATATTTTTGCAAAAATATAAGTGATCTAAGGTCATAAGTCCACCATAAATCAATCTTCCTTAAACTTAGTCTCTATGCAAGATCTTATCTTCAATTAAGGTAAGAACTCAAATTGGATTGAATAATTTATCTTTCATAAAACATAGATAATATGCACTTTGTGATAGTGAAGATTTCTGGGATTTCAACTCTAACCATCAAGCCATTTATTTATATTTATATATATTCTTTTTTTTTTCTTTCTTCCCTTAGTTTAGGCTTTCTAGTTCACCCATGTAGCGAGCCTATAACCGATGACTCCCAAACCAGATGGTCCTAGGGCACCAGATGAGAAAACATCCCTCGGGTTTAAGGACTCGAGTAAACAAGGCCACAAAACTAAAGGGGATTATTTGCTTCTTTTGACCACCGTTAGGCGTGAATAATCATGCTTCTTGAGGCACAATTATCCAGCTTAATAAGTGATGTTTTATTTATATATATATATATTATCTATTTATTTTTTTGATTTATGGCATTTTAGGTCTCTGTTTCCATCCCAAAAATTGTGTAAGTGTGATGTGCATACTATCTAAGGCAAAAAATTCAAGATAAAATTATCTCCCCAATTTATCTTACTTAGCCTATAATTTTAAACAAGATCCATTATTTCGACTAGGTTTAAGATGTCATAATTAAGGCTTTCTTAATTTCTAAGATCATTTTAATTTTCTTAAAAATAGATCAAAACTTTGTCTCTTATTTTCTTGAGGCACAATTATCCAGCTTAATAAGTGATGTTTTATTTATATATATATTTTTTTTATCTATTTATTTTTTTGATTTATGAAATTTTAGGTCTTTGTTTCCATCCCAAAAATTGTGTAAGTGTGATGTGCATACTATCTAAGATAAAAATTCAAGATAAAATTATCTCCCCAATTTATCTTACTTAGCCTATAATTTTAAACAAGATCCATTATTTCGACTAGGTTTAAGATGTCATAATTAAGGCTTTCTTAATTTCTAAGATCATCTTAATTTTCTTAAAATAGATCAAACTTTGTCTCTTATTTCAAAAAGTTTTTAAAGAAAGAGAAAATTCCTATACAAAAGGGAAGATTTCTAAAAGAAGTGTAAAAGAAAGAAAATCTAAAAACTCTAAGTTAGTGAACCCTCCCCCACACTTATCTCATGCATTGTCCTCAATGCATCGTGATGTATGTATGCATGAAACAAATAGAGAGGGAAGGAAAAAAATTACCTCAAGGTGGTGGTTCCAGTGGTGGTCTGATTGGTCCACGAAAGGCGGCCCAATCATTCTTGCGTGGAGTCCGAAGGAACCCACCAGAAATCTCAAGAATACAACCCACAAGAATGATGTATATATGAATGATTTTTATTAACAGTTTTACCCCAACTAATTTCCAAATTTTCAAAATAATTTCAGAGTGAAATTTATCAACACCCTTGTCCCAGAATGGAATGATTGATTTGGACTCAGGAAATATAGGAACTAATATCGACTCAAAAAAATGACTCAAGTCAAGTAAAGATTCAGGAGTCGAGATTGGTTCTGGAAGAGGGTCCAAATCAAGAAGATGAAGCTCAAGTCCACATTCATTTCCCCATGATGGAATGTGACTATCAAAGATTGGTGATTCAAGTTCAGGAATGACAGGTATGGGAATCAAAACTGACTCTAAAATGTTGCTCAAATTGGGTAACAAAACAGGAGTCAATAGTGATTCAGAAATTTGAACTGGATCACAAACTTGAGAATCAAAGTCACATCCTCATTAAGTTCAATTCCACAAAAATGAGAACTTACCAATTTATCAAATGGACTTTCAAAAGTATGAAATTGGTCAAGTTCAATATGATCATCATAAGAGATTGGTGATTCAATTTCACAATGAACTGGTACTGGATCCAATACTGACTCGGGAAAAGGAGTGAAATCAGGTGAAGACATCGGAGTCATAATTGAATCAGGAAGTAGAATTGAATCATCAAGTGGAAGTTCAGGATCATATTCATGCTCAAGTTCAATTTCAGGAAAAGGATAACTTGCCAAAATGTCAATGGGATCTGAAGTTTGGACAAGTTCAGGTGGGTGTGCTGAAATTGAATCTTGATTTCCAAAACAACATGACTCTTTGGCTCGGACAGAATGGTTAGTGACATTAGAAATAGGATGAGAATGAAAGTTTGGATCATCAAATCTATGTCATGGTTACGATCATTTTGAGCCTGAGTCATGATTTCAAGCATCTTTTTCTGGCTGATTGGTTCATCGTTTTGTTGAAGAGATGCAGTGTTGTTTTGGAATTGGTGGTGAAATTGTGAGTCCATCAGATTTTGTGATTGTTGTTTGGACTCACATAAAAGTTCCTTACTCATTTCCAAGGCAGATGGTTGTTCATTGTGAGGGGGTGGAATTGAGTAAGACTCTTGAAAATACTGTGGAATTGGAGAGGCCAATGTTTTCTGAAGTTGTTGCTCGACCCTTTGTAGATTGGCTTCTAAACTCTTTAGTAACTCAGATTTTTCTTCAATTGGTGGTTCAGAAAAGGAGTATAGGAAGCACATTCGGGGAATGAATATTGTGGATAAGGTGAAAATGATGGACAAGGTGGACGTGGGGCACAAGGAGGTTGAAAATTTGGCTCGGGGGACTTGAATCCCCATTGACTCTGTGAAGAGTTGAAATTATTTTGGAAATTATAGTCATAAAAATGCGGGTATGGGTTGTATTGATTCGGATAAGGCCAACCCGGTGTATTTGGTTGGTGCATATTGTAAAACGCCGGGTTGGAATTATCCGAATCAAATGGGGTTCGTGTGAAATATGGATTCATGTTCGGATTGAAAGAATTGTTATTATTGAATGCCATTTCACAAACAATCACAAACAAAAAGAAAAATCAAATAACAAACAAAAAGAAAAGAAAAATCAAAACCAAGCCAATAGGAGGGTTGACCTAGACCTAGATGTCCCTAGGGGCCAACGTCTATTTAAATTTTATTAGAGCTTGGGTTGTGTGAGTGGAGAGATGATTTTTGGGCTAAGGAAGGGTAAGTAAATCCCCACCTTATCTTGTTTGGAGTTTGCCCTTAAGTTCAATTCGTGCAAGTGTGCAATATAGACAAGAATATAACACAAAGCGATAAATCACCCACGTGTTTGTCCTATGCTATATGCAATGCCATATGTACATCTCCATCCAGATCACAATAACAGAACAAAATACAGTATATTGGAATTGAATTTACACGTTCCTAAATGCAAATGTCTAAACCGTTTTAAAAGCGTCCAAATACCGTATTTTAGTTCTTTTATTTATTATGGTGTGTAGGCAATCAAAGCAAGAAAGATAGCAGCACAAATCCACTAGCTATTACAATTCACACATCCCAGAACAACAAGATAGAACATTATTGCACAATGGCCGCGTTTGCGCGGCAAATGTCGCGGTTGCGCGGCTTTCTTTTGGAATCTGGGGACCTGCTTTCAAGAGCAGGGAGATGCAAAGTTAGATTATGTTCTGGAAGATTAAGCACCTGTAAAGAATGTCCTGCACACCAAAACAGAGAAGACAATGTTAACAAAAACGTGAAAATAAAACCATTCCCTTCCCCGCAACGGCGCCAAAATTTGATCGGGGCGGAACTAGCACTCAAAAGTGTGTTTTATGTAAAATCGATGAAAAGCTCGAATGTGCTAATGTACCCTCGATACTTCTGTTATAGCATTGGCTTAACGGGTCGAATCCACAGGGAAGGGAGGCGATAGAAGCATTAACAGTCTCTATTCACGTCAGTTGTTAACACTTCTTCTTTGTTGAAAGAATGAAAAAGAATGAAAAAGAAAAGAAAATGAAATCCAGAATGTGGTAGGTGAGGAGAGCGATGAAAACGGCGATGTAAAAACAAAAGTGAAGTGCTTTGGAAATCAAAATAGAAAAAGAGATGGAACAAGGTTGAACTAAGAAGGATGGTAAAAACACCGATAGAAAAATGAGAAAAGAGTTTGGAAAATGATTTCTAAATCAAGCTAAAAGAAAACTCATGGCTACTAACTACTAAATACTCCACTAACCATGCTAACCTCTTCGAGATAGTTGCCTCACATTTTGATCCTTGGCCATCACAATCCTTGGCTCCAAGAGACGGTACAAAGCATGGCTCATGGATGGTTCATCACATTCAAAACATTGCATCAAGAACAAGCTAATACAAGCACCACTCATTACACTACTAGCATGAAATAAAAGAGCATGAAATAAAAGAGAGTTAGTTTGGTTAGCAAGTTAGCAAGTTAGCAAGTTAGATGTTAGAACCCATCATCTTTGGCCATCAATGGCTCTTGCAAGAACAAGGCCTTGTAGAGGCAACCCGATTCATGTGGATTATCAAGTAAGTGGTTAGATGGTTAGTGGTTAGTAGTTAGATTGCCATGAGAAGAAAAATTAGCAAGAAATCATGTAGAAGATGAAGGAGAATACATTGGAAGAGAAAGGAGGCATCTTTACATAGAGTGTCACTCTCTATTACATCAATCCCTTGCTTTCTCTCTCTAGAAATCACTCAGCCCTACTATAATGATCTAAAAACAAATGAAAATACAAGAGAAGAGAAATGAAAAGCACCTACACTGCACTAAATCTCTCCTAAAATCTGCACCTACTCCTAAAAACGAAAAACTGCTCTCGATTTGGGCCATTGCAGGGGTATTTATAGGCCTCAGAAGCATCCAAAAGACGAGATGGGGCCACGCATTGAAAATCGACGCGTGGCTCCACTAGTTTGCCGCAGATACGCAAGGATTGCCGCGGATCCGCGGCAATACCAGGGACTTAGGTCCCTGGTTTTGGTCCGTGGCTCCGTCTGGCTTCGAGAATGTTCAGGGTATATCCCATTTCTGGTACTTTCGCCCGAATATTCGTCTGACAGCGCAGGAGGCTAGATTCGATGTATCTTCTAGATAATCCATTGCTTGGCCTCCAAGTAATGCGGGATTAATTACCATAAATTGAGAAGAATTAGGCTCTTATTCCATCTTTGCCCTTGGACTTTGGATCTACCTGCAATTAAGATCAAAACACAGTTTAGACCGACAATTTATTCATAAATCTGTGAGAGAATGCGACATAATAATGCAGAATTGTAGACTAATCAATGATGAAGTAGCTGGCTTCGTCACCTTCCTTATAGGTAAACAGAGGATCGTAATAATCCCCTTGTTTCCCTGCGGCTTCAGTTCCTTTATCCAGAATCAACAAATTTGCTGCATAAGAAGGAATATATATATATATATATATATATATATATATATAAGGGGCTGTAGCAAAAAGGAACTGGTCTTACCCAAACTGCAACAGCTTTTCCAGTTGCTCGCTTCTGTGCCGATAGTTTAATAACTAATGGAGCAGAAGGAGGGGTAATGATTAGTCTCTAAAATTGCATATTTACCACATCTTCACATTTATTTAATATTAAATTCTGCTAATAACACCTCTCTTGTATGTTTCTAGGTCCATGGTGTGCAATGAAGAAGAAGACTCAAAATCACTATTTAATTCGTGATTAAGGCCTATAAAGATAGCCATTGACTTAGGAGGGTGATTCCATCAAAATCAGGGACCCAAAACCCAACACCGGGACATGCAGCCAGCAGGGGGTGACAGGACAACGCATGGCCTGCGCGCACGACCATACTATGGCCGTGGAAACACGGCCATACGGGCGCGGTCGCACCCGTACTTTGGGCTAGGGTTTGCCCTTGGCCCCCCTTTCTCCTGGTGCCTATAAATACCCCTTGGGGTTTTTCAGAGAGGGGATATACAGAGAGTAGTACATAGGATGAAAGCAAGAGTTCTTGTAAAAGAAGGTGACAATCTATTAAAGATTTCCTCTTTACCTCTATTGATTTTCTTCTCTCTAACTCTTTACATGTTTAACTAATTTTTCTCTCATGGTAACTAACTATTAACCACTAACTAGTATAACTTCTTACTTGATAATCCACATGAATTTAATAGCCTATACTTGGCCTTGTTCTTGCAAGAGCTATTGATGGCTCATGATGATGGATCTAGCACTCTAACATCCTAACTCTCTAACAAGCTAACATTAATTTACTCCATGCTTACTCTTATTTAGTTTTGATGGTTTAAGTACAGCTTGCTCTTATTTTGTTGAGTTTGGATGTGATGAGTTACATATGGGTCATACTTTGAAACGCTCTTGAACGAAGGACTAGTGATGGTCAACGATACATGTGAGGCAATTATCACTAAGAGGTTAGCATGTTGGTGGAGTTATTAGTAGTTAATAGCCATGAGTTTTCTTTCTTTTCACTTTATTTTAGAAATATTCAAAAAATACAAATATTTTATCTTCTTTGTTCTCACTTCTTTGTGTTTCACTGTACTTCCCTTTCATTCTCTATTTTCTTTTCTTTTCATTCTTTCAAACATAGAAGAACTGTTAATACACACGTGAACATAGCGTGTAAACTTCTATCGCCTCCCTTCCTTGTGGATTCGACTCATTTTAGCTTCTATACTATAACGGAAGTATTAAGGAAGCTAAAGTACACACACTTTAACTCTTAATTTTAAAACTTACATTTTTTGTGCGTGATTTTTCCCCAATCAAATTTTGTGTGATTAGTCTTCAAAACTGCATATTTCATACCACATCTTCACATTTATTTAATATTAAATTCTGCTAATAATACCTCTCTTGAATGTTTCTAGGTCCATGGTGTGCAATGAAGAAGAAGACCTAAAATCACCATTTAATTGGTAATTAAAGGCCTATAAAGATAGTCATTGACCTAGGAGGGTGATTCTGTTAAAATCAGGGACCCAAAACTCAAAACTGGGACATGCAGCCGACAGGGGGGCGACAGGACAGCGCGCGGCAGGTGGCTGCGGGCACATGGCCGTACTATGGCTGCGGAAACGCGGCTATGCGCCCGTACTTTGGGCCAGGGTTTGCCCCCTTGCCCCCCTTTCCCTGGTGCCAATAAATACCCCCTAGGGTTCTGAAGAAGAAAAAATACAGAGAGTTAGGGTAGTTTCTTTCCATGTTGTAGTTTAAGGCAGTTTAGTTTAGGTTGGTTCTTCATCTTCCTTTGTATTTTTCATCTCTTGTAGATCCTGTAATAAGAGAGAGAGTGGTATATGATTGGAAAACAAGAGTTCTTGTAATAGAAGGTGACAATCTATGAAAGATTCTCTCTTTACCTCTCTTTATTTTCTTCTCTCTAACTCCTTTTACTATTTAGCTAATTTTCTCTTATGGTAACTAACTACTAACCACTAACTTGCTAACTTCTTATTTGATAATCTATATGAATCTAGTAGCCTCTACTTGGCCTTGCTCTTGCAAGAGCCATTGATGGCTCATGATGATGGATCTAACACTCTAACATCCTAACTGTCTAACAAGCTAATATTACTTTACTCCATGCTTACTTTTATTTAGTTTTAATGGTTTAAATGTAGCTTGCACTTGTTTTGTTGAGTTGAGATGTGATAAGTTACATATGGGTCATGCTTTAAAACGCTCTTGAACCAAGGACTAGTGATTGCCAAGGATACATGTGAGGCAAATACCACTAAGACGTTAGCATGTTGGTGGAGTCATTAGTAGTTAGTAGCCATAGGTTTTCTTTCTTTTCACTTTGTTTTAGAAATATCAAAAATCACAAATATCTTCTTTTCTATGTTTCCCACTTCTTCGTGTTTCACCGTGCTTCTGTTTTCCATTCTTTGTTTTCCTTTCTTTTTATTCTTTCAAACATTGAAGAACTTTTAACACACACGTGCATCAACCAGTAAAGCTTCTATCGCCTCCCGTCCTTGTGGATTTGACTCGTTTTAGCCTCTATGCTATAACGGAAGTATCGAGGAAGCCAAAGCACACACACTTTAAATATTGATTTCAAAACATACACTTTTCGTGCGTGGTTTTCCCCCGATCATATTTGGCACCGTTGTCGGGGACGGGAATGGTTTGATTTCACATTTTTGTTAACTTTTCTTCTTTGTCTTTGGTGTGTAGGTTAAATTTTTGGCGTTGCAGAAGTCCACACTTGCTCTTGTGTGGTTGGGTAAATTCTTGTATATTCTTAAACTCTGCTGCTAATTTTTGTTTATATTACCTGTGCACTGTAAATAATTTTAAGAAGTAAAATACAAAAATTTGATGCTTTAAAATGGTTTAGACATTTACGTCTAGGCACGTGTCAATTTCAATTTCAATATACTATATTTTGTTCTTGTGTTGTTGTGATCTCGACGGAGGTGTACGGATTGAATATAGTTAGGACAAATACGTGGGTGATTTACTCTCTTTGTGTGTTCATTCTTATCTATATTGCACACTTGCACGAATTGAACTTAAGGGCAAAACTCAATACAACATAAGGTGGGAAGTCATTACCCTCCCTTAGCCCAAAAATCACCTCCCCACTCACACAACCCAAGCCTAATAAAAATTGCTAGACGTTGGCCTCTAGGGACATCTCGGACAAATTTAAGAGATTGACTTAAGGGGAAAGTTATTAAAAGTTGACTCTTATCAAATCGGTGTCTAAGGTTGTGGATTGAGAGGCGAAATCTCGAAAAATAGTAGTTTAGCATAATTAGGCCCGTTTCTCTCGCATGGATACCTCCCACTGATCTTGCCCCTATCTAGTCGATTAACTCGTGGTCAGATTCTGACAATGTACCCCCCGTGGATAGTCTAACAAGTTAGGAGTCGTCTAGGTCTAAGTCAACCCTAGCATAGGCTTATTTTCTTTTTCTTCTTATTTATTTGTTTGTTTGTTTGTTTTTCTTTCTTGTAAATTATGAAATGGATTTTAACAACAACAATTTTTTCAATCATAATATGAATTTATATTTCACTCCGATCTCATTTAACTCGGATTACTCTGATCCGGCTATGTACAACATGAACCAACCATATATTCCGGGTTAGGATTATCCGACTCAATATGACCCATATCCCCAATCTTATGACCATAATTTCAAAATAATTTCAATTCTTCACAGAGTCAATGGGGTTTCCACCTCCCCCTAGTCAAATTTTCAACCACCTTGTCCACAATATTCATTCCCCGATTTGGCTTCATATCCTCCTTTTCCTATTCCACCAACTGAGGAAAAATCCAATTTGGGAAGGAGTATGGAAGCCATGCTTGAGTCCCAACAATAAATTCAAAATTTGCTCAATCACAATCCTTCTGAAATCAAACTCTATATACTCCTTTTCTAGAACATCCAATTGAAGAAGAATCTGATCTAGAAGAGCGTTTGGCAGTCTTTTATGAAAAATTGCAACAATTTCAAAATATGTTGGACTCATCATCTCAGCCAAAATTTCAAGAGTCCTACTCATAATTTCTAGTCTCACTGATTCAAAATGAACAACCATCAATATTGGACTTGAGTATTGAACCCTTGCGTGAGTCCGAGCAGTAATCGCAAAATCCAATATCACAATTTCATCATAATTTTCAAAATCAACTTCCATATTCACCTTTTCAAGAAGAACCAATTGCAAAAAGTATGGAAGACATGATTCTGACTCCAAATTCTGTTACCCGGCCTATCAGTAGGTTAGACTCACTAATGAGCAATTGATCAATGAGAGCGAGGAGAGTTTTTCTCATCAATTTTGACCAATCCTTATATCCCTAACTCCACTGATTGGACCCAAGAATCATGTCATTTTAGAAATTTAGTTTCAATTTCATCATACCAACTTGAACTTGACCAACATCAACCTCTTGACATTTTGGCAAGTTTCCTTTTCTTGAAATTGAACTTGAGCTTGAAAGTGACCCTGAACCTCATGTTGGTGATTCCATTTCACTTTTTGATTCAATAATGACTCCGGTATCTTTACCATATTTTTTTCTATTTTGGAGTCAACATTGAATCCTGTACCAGTACACTGTGAAATTGAATCACCAATATCTTATGATCACACTTCATTAATAGGGAAAGTATGTGAACATCAATTCTTTAGTTTGGACCCTATTTTTGAACTAATTTCGACTCTCATTATTGACTCTCGACTTGATCTGAGTCAAATTTCTGAGTCGGTATCAGTTTTTGTTCCTAAGCCATTTGAGTCCAAATTCATCATCTTCCAACATCACACTTCATTGTTGGACAAGGATGTTGAAAAAATGACTCAGTAATTATTTTTAAAAATTTGAAATTAGATGGGGATGAGTTTTTAAATACGACCATTCAGTCAATCATTCTTTTACTGGGTCGCATTAGAGAGGTCACTGGTGGGTTTTTGGAAAGATCCACGATATCTTGATTGGGTAGCAACGCTTGGCCCAATCGGACCACCACCGAAGCCACCACCATGAGGTAATTTTCCTTCTCTTCCCATTTATTTCATGTATATACACATTCACGATGCATTGAGGACAACGCATGAGATAAGTGTGGGGGAGAGTTTACTAACATAGGTTATTTTAAATTTTCTTTCTTTTACGCTTCTTTTTAGAAACTTTTTAAAATTTTCTTTTGTATAAAAACTCTTTTCTTTTCTTTTTACAAAACTTTTTGACATAAGGAAAATAGTTTTGGTTTATTTTTAGAAAATTAAGATTATCTTAGGAATTAGGAAGACCTAAAATTATGAAATTTTAAACTAAGTCAAAATAATAGATCTTGTTTAAATTTTAAGATAAGAAAATAAGATTGGAAAGATAATTTGATCTTAAATTTTTTGTCTTAGATTTATGCACTTCACACTTACACAAGTTTTGGGATTGAAACAAAAACTGATAATGCCATAAAATATATATATAACAAAAAAAGACAATGATAATAAAAATTACTTATTGAAGCTGGGTAATTATGCCTCAGGAAGCATGATTATTCACACCTAAAAAGATGGACAAAATTAAAATAATCCCCTTTAGTTTTGTGGCCTTGTTTACTTGAGTCCTTAAGTCCGAGGGATGTTTTCTCATCTGGTGCCCTAAGATCATCTAGTTTGGGAGTCACCGGCTAAAGGCTCGCTATCTGGGTAATTAAGAAAGCCTAAGAAAATTAAGAGAAGAAAAAATAAAATAAAAAATATATATACACAAATTAATGGCATGAACGTTAGAGTCGATATGCCAAAAATCTTCACAGTTCACAAAGTGCATATTTTTCTAAGAGTTTTATGAAAGATCAAAGAGTCAATTCAATTTTAAGCACATTTAATTTATAACAAGATTTTGCATTTCGACTTAGTTTAAGTAAGAATAATTTTTGGTTAACCTATGACCTTGGATCACTTATATTTTTGAAAAAATACTTCAACATTTTCTCTATTTCAAAATGCATTTTCAAAATACTAACATTCGATTTCTTTTTTTATGGATTTTGTGAGTGCAATCCGCTGAAAACCCTCAGGAGACAAAACTCCTCCTCTAGGGGAAACCTAGAGGTTTAACGGCTTGTTGCACATGCTCAGTGTAATCACATCACCTGCGAAAGTGGTGTAATAATTTTCTTAGTTTTGTTTTGCTCGGGACGAGCAAAAGATAAGTGTGGGGGGTGTGATTAGTCTCTAAAACTGCATATTTCAACCACATCTTCACATTTATTTAATATTAAATTTTGCTAATAATACTTCTCTTGTATGTTTCTAGGTGCATGGTGTGCAATGAAAAAGAAGACCCAAAATCACCATTTAATTGGTGATTAAAGGCCTATAAAGATAACCATTGACCTAGGAGGGTGATTCTGTCAAAATCAGGGACCCAAAACCCAAATCGGAGCATGTAGCCGACAGGGAGGTGACAGGATAGGCGCGGCAGACGGCCGAACGCGCACGGCTGTACTATGGCCGCGAAAACGTGGCCATAACCACATTTTCGCGGCCATACAGGCATGGCCACGCTCGTACTTTGGGCCAGGGTTTGCCCTAGGGCCCCCTTTCCCCTGGTGCCTATAAATACCCCCTGGGGTTCTGAAGAAGAAAATACAGAAAGTTAGGGTAGTTTCTTTCCATGTTGTAGTTTAGGATAGTTTAGTTTAGGTTAGTTCTTTTTCTTTCTTTGCATTTTCTATTTCTTGTAGATCTTGTAATAAGAGAGAGAGTGGTATATGGTTGGAAAGCAAGAGTTCTTGTAATAGAAGGTGATAATCTATGAAAGGTTCTCTCTTTACCTCTCTTTATTTTTTTTCTCTCTAACTCCTTTTACATATTTAGCTAATTTTCTCTCATGGCAACTAACTACTAACCACTAACTTACTAACTTCTTATTTGATAATCCACATGTATCTAATAGCCTCTACTTGGCCTTGCTCTTGCAAGAGCCATTGATGGCTCATGATGATGGATCTAACACTCTAACATCCTAACTCTCTAACATGCTAATATTACTTTACTTCATACTTACTTTTATTTAGTTTTGATGGTTTAAGTGTAGTTTGCACTTGTTTTACTGAGTTGGGATGTGATAAGTTACATATGGGTCATGCTTTAAAACGCTCTTAAACCAGGACTAGTGATTGCTAAGGATACGTGTGAGGCAACTACCACTAAGACGTTAGCATGTTGGTGGAGTCATTAGTAGTTAGTAACCATGATTTTTTTCTTTTTCACTTTGTTTTAGAAATATCAAAAATCACAAATATCTTCTTTTCTATGTTTCCCACTTCTTCATTTTCACCGTACTTCTCTTTTCATTCTTTGTTTCCTTTCTTTTCATTCTTTCAAACACTGAAGAACTTTTAACACACACGTGAATCAATCGGTAAAGTTTCTTTAACCTCCCTCCTTGTGGATTCGACTCGTTTTAGCCTCTATGCTATAATGGAAGTATCGAGGAAGCCAAAGCACACACACTTTAAATATCGATTTCAAAACATACACTTTTCGTGCGCGATTTTTCTCGATCAGGCAACTGCATCTGACTCGCTCTCTGCAACAGTAGGAGTATGGTGAAAGGGCTTCTTCACCACCCTCTTTCTGCGAGGTTCACCCTTTCGCTTCCACTTAAAGTGAACATCAGGATTCTCCTCTTCTTCCTCTTAGACTTCCACCTCCTCTATAAGAGCTGTGCCTACCCCGCCAGGAGCATCTGTTGTACCTCAGCACTGACAACATCTTCAAAGCGACGGCTTTTGGCGTCTGACGCTTCACTGTCAGCGTGGCGATAAATTCTGGAATGCCTGGCACCTGGACTCTTTTGCCCTCTCCCTTCACAGTTACTTTCTGCTTCATCCGCTGGGTGATCCACTTCAAGCCAAAGGAGTTGATGGCAAATCCGGTTGGTGCAGAGCTTGAAATCCTGTACCATTAGCAGAACTCTAAAGTCATCAATAGGTTTGGGGTCCTCAACGGCATGCACAGCCGTGCCTCGGTACAACCGGCAATGAAGTACCGCCAAGCACGAGCACCATCAATCAGGCTCCTCATGAAGGCCAGGTTAGTGTTCGAATTGCCAATGTAGAGTTGGTCATATCTAAAATGACAAGCAAACCGGCTGGGGGCATATGTCTCCAGGTAGAAAGTATCTCCGCTCCTGTATACCAGGTGAGGAGGCCGGATACTAACCAGCCATTCGAAGACTCCTCGACTTAACGATATCCTACCGTCTCCGACATCCTTGAACTCCTCGCCATATCCCGCATCGCGGATGTAGGAGAAACACCAAAAGAGACTGTATACGTCGTGCCGACATAATAATTTGCGGACCGCGGTCACGTTGGTGCGTGACCATGAAGATCCTTCAAATCGGCGAAGGTGCGCCATCCAAATACCCTCTGGAGGCTCTTCCCCAGCTTGAATAATAGCCGAACAATGAAGAGCGAACCATGCCATCAAGTAGGTGTATGGCAATCCGATCCTCCGGTCGATCAGTCGCGATGTGAGATAGTGCATTTCCCCCTCTTCGGCATCGGTGGTCTGCAGAAAGCCTTCGTCAATGCACGAAGACTCCTTTGAATGCAGCACATCATTGCTGGAAGAAGAACTAGAGAATGATCATGTACCAAATGAACGGCCAACAATAGAGAGTGAGGAGAACAATATCGTCAGAAGGAGATAACACTACACATCTTTTCAGCCAGACTGATAAAAACCCGGCCAAAAGTGCTTTCTGGATATTGGTTGGCGGGCTTGTGATAAGGAAAAGAATAGTGGAGTCTAAATTGCACAGATATTCAACAAAAGAGAGAAGGTTTAGAGACAACCTTGTAGTGCTTACTTACTCCGAAATGTATTTATAATGATTGGTGTACTCTTTCCAAATCACCGTAATAGCATAGGCTATACGAGTCGATTCTCAGGGAGAGCTTGCGATGGAAGCGTTACGGTTTGGTATTGAAGATGGGAAACGAAGGTTCTTCTTTATTTTTAAAAGAATGAAAAAGAAATGGAAAAAGAGATAAAAGAATTTGTGGATTTGTGCATGATGGAAAGAAAATGAAAAGAATTAGAAAACAAGATTTGCTTTGGAAAGAAAACTAAAAGAAGGAGAACTTTGTAAAAGACTTTAAGATGCGAAAAACCATGACTAGCTACCTTTCTAAATTGCTAACTTACTAGACTTCGTTATGGTGATGCTTGCCTCATGTTGATTCATCGGCATATGTATGTCTTGCGTGTTGGTCTAGTTACTTTCCCACTTGATTGATCGGTGATCTTTTTGGACTTGTCTTGTAGCCTCATTGATTTCATCGGCTCTCAAGATAGAATTTCAATGGTGGACTCGAGGAGTGACACTCAAGGGATGCTAAGGAAGAAGATACAACATTCATTAATCATCCAAGGCAAATACAACAAGTTAGCATTGAAGTAATGAAGTTGTACAACAAATAGCATATGTTTGGTGATCCATCTCCATGTTCCATCAAGGCACTTGTTCTAAAGACAAGGCTCTAAATGAGGCACACATGAATCATATGGAATTACAACAAGAGCTTGCCAAGCATGAAAGTAACCATCGGGGATGAAAAAGACTCAACAATTGCAAGATGAAAAATTAGCAATCACCCAAGAGTTAGAAGTTAGCAATGTTAGTGGTCAGCTAGTCATGTTAGAAGAAGTTAGCTACTAGCCATTACAAGAAAAGAAAAGCAATTCATGAATAAAAGTGCAAGGAAAGTAAAGCTTGAATGAAAGAATGCAAGTAAAGTACTAGAAATTGCTCAAGTAGAGAAAGGAGATTGGATTAATCCTTGCTTCACAAGTTGTCACACCTTGGTTTACACAAGCTTTCTCTCTCTCTCTCTCTCTCTCTCTCTCTCTCTCTCTCTCTCTCTCTCAATCTCTCTCTCACAAAATTTCTAGGAGGAAGAAGAAGAACTAGAGCAATAAAAATCCTAGAGAAAAACCTACAAAATACAAGCTCTATCCTCTAATCTCTCCTCATTCTTTCGCTGGCCCTGGTGGTCTATTTATAGACTCAGAGAAGAAGGCTCCAGAATCAGACAGCTGGAGAGAATCTCGGGCTCAACGGCCTTGTAACTGCCGCGGAACCGCGGCCAGAGCCGCGTTTCCGCGGCAGAATCTTGGCCGTTGAGGCCGAGATTTCTGTTGTGGATTTCTCGTAGGTTGTTAGCCACGTGGACCTTCTGGAATGTCTGAGCTGGCGCGTGGATGTCTCCAGGTCCTGGGCTCAACCCTTGGGCTCTCTTTTGGGCTTTGATTAATTCTCCTTTAATTTTTGATAATTAAAGGGATTATAGGCCTCTTCTCCATTAAAATATGGACCTGCAAAAATAGAGAGAAAAAGATTAAAAATCACATTTTTATTTATGATATGCATGGTATGAATGTGGCAAAATATCCAAAAATGAATAATAATCATACCCCCATACCTAGCTTTTGCTCGTCCCCGAGCAAAAAAGAAAGAAAAAGAAAAAAACCTAAC
Source organism: Agave tequilana (assembly GCA_038442645.1). Lineage (NCBI taxonomy): Eukaryota > Viridiplantae > Streptophyta > Magnoliopsida > Asparagales > Asparagaceae > Agave > Agave tequilana. Next base: position 140,665 of record JAVJIF010010331.1, read on the forward strand.
TAGATTATTTCACCACTTTCGTAGGTGACACGATTGCACTAAGCACGTGCAACAAGCCGTTAAACCTCTAGGTTACCCTAGAGGAGGAGTGTTGTCTCCTGAGGGTTTTCAGCGGACTGCACCCACAAAATCCATAAAAAAAAAGGGAAAGTGTTAGTGAAATTTTTGATCCATGTTTTAAAAATTCTAACTTGAGTTATAGGTTTCAGGTTACCCTAAACTAGTCATTCCTCTTATAAGTGTCTATTTAGAGTTTTGTTTTCAATTTAGGTTAAGTTTTTAGGGAAAAGATCAAAAACCGGATTTTGGATCAATCCTAGGATATATACATCTATAAATATGAAGGATCTTTCTTAGACTAAGTTCATTTATTTACTTATATATATAACACATTTTTTTTATTTATTTATATATACAATATTTATTTATTTACATTTCCTTAGCATCCTTAGGCTTTCTAATTTACCCTTGTAACGAGCCTCTTACCGATGACTCCCAAACCAGACGGTCTTAGGGTACCAGATGAGAAAACATCCCTAGGGTTCGAGGACTCGAGTAAACTAGGCCACGAAGGAATTTAAGGACTTAACCACCTTTAGGCGTGATTGGCAATGCTTCTTGAGGCACGACTAACCAGCTTAATTAGTGGCTAAGTATTTATTATTTATTTATATACACATTTTTTTCTTTTTCTATATTTTTTTATATATATATATGTAAATAAAGTCACAAAGTCTTTGATTAATCCTTCAATATGTTTAATGTATATATCCTAAAGAAAGAATTAAAATCTAGTAATCTTTCTTATCCTTTATTACTTAACCTAAAAATCCAACAAAACTCCTCTTTTCGACTTATAATTAGAAATCATAGTTAAGAGCTTCCTTAATCCCTAAAGTCAAGGTTTGATTCTTTAAACATGGATCAAGAATTTTTTTTTATTTTTTATTTATTTTTTTATATAATTTTTTTATTTTTTTCTAAAATGTAAAATCTAAAAGAAAATAGAAAATCTATAAAGAAAGGTAAAATCTAAAAGAAAATAAAAACTTAAAAAGAAAATGAAAATCCTAGAAAATAAAAGCCTAAAAAGAAAATGAAAATCCTAAGTTAGAATCTACCCCCCCATACCTATCTCATGCATTGTCCTCAATGTATGCAAGATAAAAAGATGCATGAAATAGGTAAAAGGTATAAAAATCACTTCCTCCGCCGTTTTGGACCAGCGGTGGTGCTGGTCCAGCCGACTGTGATCGTCTCAGCGCACCCTCGATATTATCCAACCTAGAGGATTGCTCCTCTACCTTCTTCCTAAGTCTCACTTGTCCCTTGAAAATCTTCTTCATGCCCTTCCAGATGGTGGAAATGAAGGCACGTGAATCATTTGGGGGATCCTGCCGCCAAAACTCAGGCTCATCTTCTTCCTCAAAACTTTCCTCAGAAGAGGACTCTACCGGTATATCTTCGGGTTGGACACTGGGAGTCCAAACCGCGTGCAAACAACTGTTATATGAACTGGTAGGTCTCTCTGGTGTGACAAACACTCGGTCAAAGGAATCAAAGACATCGTCTGGTAGGAAAGTCCTACACAGACGTGTAATCAAGATGGGATGGGAGTGTTTGGCACCCCTAGTGCGGGAGGAATTGGCTATGATCGCATGGAAGATGGTTTTATTCAAACAGACAGTGTGTTGCCGAGTCATCAAATCATGTATTATTTGCAACACAAGTCTGTTAAAGGTTGTGGTGTGGTCTATCCCTAAGATGTTGCGTTGGATCCAGCGTCCAACGCAGTGCACATTTCTAAACGTGGTGCTAACCTTTAGCCCACGATCCTGCTCTGTGCAGCGAGCCCCCATGATTGTCATGTAGTCTATCAGTGGCAAGGGGTCGCTATGCTGGGGGTGACTTGGAACATTAGTAATTTCCTCAATGAGAGGAACTGTGATAAAGATGTCACCTAACGGCATATGGACTACGAATTGGTACGTCTCATAACTAACAGATGCATGATCGAGTGCATTATAAAATATAGTGACTAAGTCAGGACAGTAATATGCATCATTTTCACTGTTATCATATACCAGAGAATACCAATCCCATGCATGTAATCGATCAACAAATATGTGTCCATACCCAGCATGATCATTCAGAATTTTGAAAAATCTTTTTCCACAAACAGATTTGGGGCCATGTATAATAGTGTAATTTAAAGCAATGGATCAAGAGATGAAAGATCAAACCGTCCCCGGAGTTCGTGGGGGGAATTCAAAATCGGGTGTGCAGAGGGCACAGGAGGAAGAATTCTGTTGATCGTGCACTAGATCGGCCACCAGAGAAAGGAATCGACCGGCCAGAAATTTTTCAGCGCTCCAGAAAAGCCAAGTTTGCCGCGGATCTGCGGCTCTGGTCGCGGAGTCGCGGCTTTCTGGGAGAAGCAGAGGAGCGGAAAAGTTGCAGAAGGCGGCGCTTTGAGAGGGATTTCAGATCTGAGATGATTTTTCCGTTTGAGGGAGGAGGGGTGAGGTAGAGAGGCTATTTATAGAAGGGAAAAAATTTGAGAATCCCACTTTTATCCCAAGGTTAAAAGTGAATTTACCCTAGGGACTTGGAATTTTGAAAATGAGTTTGACCCTAGGGAAGAGATGTAGACCTAGGAATTTTGAATTTTGAAAAGGATTTTGAATTTTGAAAGTGGGGAAACTCTTTTAAGCACAAAAGTCCCTCATTTATTATTTATTTCTTTTTCTTTTTTTATTTTTTATTATTATTTATTATTTACGAAAAGTGTACAAAAAAAATTATTTACAGAAAATATTTACAAGTGTATCCCTTGCCTAGGCTGTTCTTTTGGTCTTTTCCCCTGGCCCGTTTCCCATCGTTCCAGTGTGTTTGTTTGCGCGAGCTTGGTTGGGAAACGAGTTCTATACTTTCTTAGCCCTAGGCATCTCCAGCTTCAATTTCTCATTATTATTCATCCGCATTTCACCACAATGTTCCCTAAAGAGTTCTTCATCACCACTTTTTTCTCTTTGAATTTCTTTACTTCCAATGTCAAGAAATTCCAGCTCCTCTCCATACAACTCTTCAAAACTCAGGTCAACATTTTCCTTCAAAAGTATACAATCAGTTAACCGTCCCCGAGTTGACTCATCCAGGCACATGATTTCGTCAGCGAAGAGGTTTTCAAATGATATATCAATTGGAGGTTCTTGAATTGTATCCTCTTGGGATACGTTCACAGTTGGCTCCCTGAAAGTGAAAATATCCAAATCAACTTTCCCTTTTGAAAGGGTACTCGGATAACAGGATTTCCTATTTCAAGAGAATCACAAGGTTGTGACTCATCTTTTGAATCTTCACTTTCTTCCTCCAGATTGTCTCTAACAAAGCTGACCTCGAATGTTTGATATTTTATTTTACGAGGTTGTGTGTGGAAGACATTCACTTCACGAGTCATGTTACCAAAGGTTATCTTCATTGATCCATTCCGGCAATTGATGATGGCATTTGCTGTGGCCAGGAATGGTCGTCCCAAAATGACAGGAGTTTGAGCCCTATGATTAGTGTTAGACACAGGTTGTGTCTCAAGAATTACAAAATCCACAGGGTAAATGAACTCCCCAGCTCTGACAAGGACATCGTGAACTTCCCCCTTAGGTTTCTTGACAGAGCGATCAGCCAATTGTATTGTCATTTGGGTAGGGCGGAGATCACCTAACCCTAATTGTTGGTACACAGAAAAAGGTAGGAGATTGATGCTGGCCCCTAAATCAAGAAGTGCCCTATTGATGGTAGTCTTTCCTATGATGTAAGTGATGGTCGGGCTCCCTGGGTCCTTGTATTTCTCCGGAATTGACCCAGTGAGCAACTCATTGATGTTGGATGCTAGGAAGACTTTTTTAGGGACTTGTGTTTTCCTCTTCTTGGTGCACATTTCCTTAAGAATTTCGCATATGATGGCACTTGTTGGATTGCATCAAGAAGAGGGATATTGATTTGGACCTTATCAAACATTTCTCTTATTTTCTCCATATGAGCATCTATCTTGTGATTCGTAAGCCTATTTGGAAATGGTACACTAGGCTTATAAGGTTGCTCATCTTCCTTTTCTTTACCCTTGGCTTTTGAAGTGGATGGCTCTGAACTAGAGATGGGTTGTCAGAAGTTGGTTGCATTTGGATTGGAGGTGTTGGCTTTGGTGCTGGATGGGATGATTGATCAGAAACCTTATTATCTACCTATTTTCCAGATCTCAGGGTATGAATAGCATGGCATTGACTGGGGCCCATGTCTTCCACTTCATGCAAAGGGAAGTGATGTTTGGGATTTGGCAATGGCTGGCTTGGTAACATTCCTTTTTGTCTTTCATTCACAGAATTAGCCAATTGCCCGATCTGGACCTGAACTTTATTCATATCCTGTTGATAGTTCTTTGCAAAGGTTTCTAACATTTTCTTCAACTCCGATATTTCTGAATCATTCTGGGGTGGATGTTGATGGTATGGAGACTGGAATTGTGATTGGTAGTGTGGTGGATTTTGATAGGATTGTGATTGTGGTGGACTTTGGTATAGATGAAAATTCGGTGTATTTCGATTGAAACTGGGTGGATGAGACTGAGCATTATATGGATGTGAAAATGGTGGCCTATGTTGCTCAGGACCAGACTGACTCCACGAAAAATTTGGATGGTTTCGCCATCCCAGATTATATGTGTTGGAGTATGGATTGTGATAGGGTCTGGTAAAAGCTGCATTCGTGTTCTCCTGATAAGACTGAGACTGATATAAGGGACACTCCTCAAAGACATGGTTGAGATCATGACAGTTGGTACAACCCGGTTTGACCACAGGTGTTGGGTTGACCTGATTGACAACAGAATTTTCCCTTGACTCAAGCAGTTCTATCCTCTTCATTAATTGTGTGATTTTTGCTTCAGCTGCTATGGAGGATTCTATCGAGTGCATCCCGGTTCTGGAAGTAGTGGGAGTGGGTTTATCTGGACATGACTCCCACTGAATGATTTTCTCAGCTAGGGCTTCAAAGAGATTCCACCCCTGGTGCTCATCTTTCTTCAAAAATTCCCCTTGGCATATGGATTCAAGGAGTGTTTTCGTTTGGTAATCTAGACCGTCATAGATAATCTGGCATTGACGCCATTTCTCTATGCCGTGATGAGGACATTGGGCTAGAAGGTCTTTAAAGCGTTCAAGATACTTCCAGAAGGGTTCATTTGGTTCCTACTTGAATTGCATTATGTTTTTCTCATGAGGGCTATCTTGTGGATGGGATAAAATTTATTAAGAAAGACTTTTACAAAATCATTCCATGAAGATATCGAATTGGCGGGAAGATTGTAAAGCCATTTCTTAGCTAAATCCTTCAATGCAAACGGTATGAACCTTAACCTAACAGCATCCTCGGTCAATTGGGAAATTCTCATCATTACGCATACTTCTTCAAACTCTCGAATGAAGAAGTACGCGTCCTCAGACTCTTGACCATGAAATCGGGGAAGTGTATTGATGAATTGCGGTTTCAGCTCAAAGTGATTTCCATTAGGTTCAGGGAGAAGAATGCATGAAGGAAGCGAAGTGCGAATCGGGTAGAATCTATCTTGAAGCGAAACGTTGTTTTTCATAATGTCAAGTGGTGGTGTATGTGCAAGTGTAGAAAGTCTAACAAGTCTTGCAGAATTTGAATCCCGGTACCACTCTCGCATATACAATCACAAACAACGTGCACCGATCACACCAGCGAAAAGAAAAAAATGAAAATAACAAACAATAAAAGAAAAATCAATCCAAGCTATCTAGGGTTCCTGGACCTAGACGACTCCTAACTGTTCGATGAACTGAAGAAGGTTGTTGCTTGAATCAGACCACAGCTAATCAGCCAGGTAGGGGCAAAATACGGTGGGAGGTATCCGTGCGTAAGCAACGGGCCTTAATTACGCCAAATCACGGTATCTTCGAGGCTTAACCTCTTAATCCCCAGCCTTAGACACTGATTTCACCGGAGTATGAATCAAAGTCAATTCCCAACTTCAGCCGATCTCCTACTGAGTCCGGATGTCCCTAGGGCCAACGTCTATCAGATTTTATTATAAAGCTTGGGATTGTGAGTGCTGGGATGGTGGTTTTTGGGCTAAGGGGTGATGAAATCCCCACCTTATCTTATTTATTGGGTATGCCCTTAAAATCGATTTATGCAAGTGTACGATATAAACAAATAAGGTTCACTCAAAGCGATAAAATATCAACCAAGAAGTGAGTCCTAATCAAAATGCAATGCGCACGTACCTTGCTCCAGCACTCTTCAACAGTAAAGTAAACGAATTGAAAAGACACGTGCCTAGAAATGCAAATGTCTAATCAATTTTTAACTTTACAAAAAAATTTTTACTGTTGATTATTAGCAGGAATATGGTGAAGCATACAAGAATTTAAGTATTGCAGCAGCTGTATTTTGCAGAGTAAGCAACCCTGCAGAAAATCTGTGAGTAGTTCACTCCTCCTTGCCGCGGATCCGCGGCTTTGGCCGTGGAATCGCGGCAAATCAGAGGGCAACTGGTCTCTGCTTTCGAGAGCAGAGGCCCAGAGCCACTTATATGTCACTGCAATGCTAGTTTTCCTATTTCTTCACCTGTAACCTGCAATAGAGAAGAAAAATTCGTTTAGATCTTCAATCGAATCAAAAACCGTTGCTCTCCCGGCAACGGCGCCAAAAATTTGATAAGGAAAAGAATAGTGGAGTCTAAATTGCACAGATATTCAACAAAAGAGAGAAGGTTTAGAGACAACCTTGTAGTGCTTACTTACTCCGAAATGTATTTATAATGATTGGTGTACTCTTTCCAAATCACCGTAATAGCATAGGCTATACGAGTCGATTCTCAGGGAGAGCTTGCGATGGAAGCGTTACGGTTTGGTATTGAAGATGGGAAACGAAGGTTCTTCTTTATTTTTAAAAGAATGAAAAAGAAATGGAAAAAGAGATAAAAGAATTTGTGGATTTGTGCATGATGGAAAGAAAATGAAAAGAATTAGAAAACAAGATTTGCTTGGAAAGAAAACTAAAAGAAGGAGAACTTTGTAAAAGACTCTAAGATGCGAAAAATCATGACTAGCTACCTTTCTAAATTGCTAACTTACTAGACTCCGTTATGGTGATGCTTGCCTCATGTTGATTCATCGGCATATGTATGTCTTGCGTGTTGGTCTAGTTACTTTCCCACTTGATTGATGGGTGATCTTTTTGGACTTGTCTTGTAGCCTCATTGATTTCATCGGCTCTCAAGATAGAATTTCAATGGTGGACTCGAGGAGTGACACTCAAGGGATGCTAAGGAAGAAGATACAACATTCATTAATCATCCAAGGCAAATACAACAAGTTAGCATTGAAGTAATGAAGTTGTACAACAAATAGCATATGTTTGGTGATCCATCTCCATGTTCCATCAAGGTACTTGTTCTAAAGACAAGGCTCTAAATGAGGCACACATGAATCATATGGAATTACAACAAGAGCTTGCCAAGCATGAAAGTAACCCATCGGGGATGAAAAAGACTCAACAATTGCAAGATGAAAAATTAGCAATCACCCAAGAGTTAGAAGTTAGCAATGTTAGTGGTCAGCTAGTCATGTTAGAAGAAGTTAGCTACTAGCCATTACAAGAAAAGAAAAGCAATTCATGAATAAAAGTGCAAGGAAAGTAAAGCTTGAATGAAAGAATGCAAGTAAAGTACTAGAAATTGCTCAAGTAGAGAAAGGAGATTGGATTAATTCTTACTTCACAAGTTGTCACACCTTGGTTTACACAAGCTTTCTCTCTCTCTCAATCTCTCTCTCACAAAATTTCTAGGAGGAAGAAGAAGAACTAGAGCAATAAAAATCCTAGAGAAAAACCTACAAAATACAAGCTCTATCCTCTAATCTCTCCTCCCTTCTTTCGCTGGCCCTGATGGTCTATTATAGACTCAGAGAAGAAGGCTCCAGAATCAGACAGCTGGAGAGAATCTCGGGCTCAACGGCCTTGTAACTGCCGCAGAACCGCGGCCAGAGCCACGTTTCCGCGGCAGAATCTTGGCCGTTGAGGCCGAGATTTCTGTTGCGGATTTATCGTAGGTTGTTAGCCACGTGGACCTTCTGGAATGTCTGAGCTGGCGCGTGGATGTCTCCAGGTCCTGGGCTCAACCCTTGGGCTCTCTTTTGGGCTTTGATTAATTCTCCTTTAATTTTTGATAATTAAAGGGATTATGGGCCTCTTCTCCATTAAAATATGGACCTGCAAAAATAGAGAGAAAAAAATTAAAAATCACATTTTTATTTATGATATGCATGGTATGGATGTGGCAAAATATGCAAAAATGAATAATAATCAGCTTGATGATGGAAGCTCCTGAGAATGTCGCCCTCCTCATAGATGTCATCGTCTTCCTCCAGAACAATATCTCCTTAGGCATGCTACCTCATCCTTTGGAAGATATCCTCATCTGCAACCCCGCATTGAGCCTCTTCAGGGGTATTCTCCAGCTTGGGGAACAGATAATTCTCCCAACTCTTAGAACTATTCGAGCCTCCTTTATAATTACCATGCATGTCGAACAGATATAGAAGTGGCACATCAACTCTCAATGGATCTCGAACAGGGCGGACTCCTACTTCTCCAAAAGCGCCACCTTCGCCTCACATTGGAAGTATTCTTCAAAAGGGAGAGATCCTATTGGCAAAGCAGCGACTTTCCATATCTCATGCAAAGCCATGCCTAATTCGCCTACATGAGTGAAAAAAGTCTATGTATCTGGGTAGTACAATTTGAAGATGGCATAGAAGTTTACTACGCTCATCTGGATGCCATAACAGGTAGCTCTGATAGCTTCGCGAAGTCCCAACCTCTCCAAGTCCTCTTCGAAATGAGCCAAAATATATAAAGTCAAATCTCTCCACCAGGCCTTGGGAGAATGAATCCAACCTGGGGTCCTAAAGTCAGTCGCCGGGTAATTGTCGTTGACTCTGAAGAACTGATTTTTGAAGGTTTAAACGATAGCTGGGTTCTCTCCCACCGAGATATCCTTGAGAACGTTCCAGGGGTGAAGACTCAGTATGCACCGAGGAGACCTGCTCTGGCATCACCGTGTGAAGAAGCCATCAGAATACCCACATGAACCGAGTCGGTGATCCGGGTCACTTGCCAATTCATCTTCCGAGGCCTCGTTACACATTGGAAGAAGGATAGCAGAAAATGGCGCTTGCTGAATGAAAGGTAGTACTTCTCGCCATTCAAATTGAAGATCCATTGCCCTTCCCCAGCTAGTAGTTGATGATCTGTATCAGTCGCTGCATCTCCAAACATGAAGCCGGGCTTCCGATAAATCTTCCGGTTGCAGTCCTCCAGAGGAGCAGTAGTCAAAATACTCCTCATTGTGCGCTAATCTCCAGGTGGATCAGGGAATCGCGGCCAGGAGTGCTCCGTTCACTAAACAACAAAGCATGTCCCTAAAATTATAGGCTGATATTCTCATCTAATCCCCTAGCCGACCCAAAAATGCTATTCAGAGGTCCAGGGGTATAGTGCATTATAAAACAAAAAGGAGAAAATATATTAGCGCATAAGTTAAAAAGGAAAGGAGGAAGCAAAAAAATGCTAAGGCATAGCTTCGCCTCCAAAGCAAAGCTAGCCTAGCCTAGCAGTAGCTTCACACTGAGGTTTAACTTTGCACTCTGCAAAAAAGCAGAGTATAGAAGAGAATAAAACGCCAAAGGCATAGCCTCGCTTTCTAAGCGAAACTAGCCAAGCGTTAGCTTCGCTTTGAAACTTAACTCGCACTCTGCACAAAGCAGAAGTGCAAGCAGAAGTGCAGCAAGTTATGAAGTGTTAGCTTTGAATGAAAGCTTAAAGGACAGTTATGCCTACAAGGAGAAACCCTCTATCTAGCTTTGCTCAGAAGCTTAGCTTTGCTTTCTGTCACTTGACAGAATGCAAAAAGTCCGAAGGGCTAGCTTCACTGGAAAGGCACTTGTGCCTAAAATTATTCAAAGGACTTAACTATCCAACTTCGCTTCTGAAGCTTAGCTTCGCATTCTATCACTTGATAGAATGCAAGAAGCCCAAAGGGCTAGCTTCACAGAAAAGCATGGAGAAGAAACCTTTGGTTTCTAATTTTGATTTGCAAAATTTAAGGGGAATTAAATCCCCTAAAATCAAGCAAAATCAAGGGAGATGAACTCCCTGAGATCACTAAACCATGGTGAATCATGGGGGGATTCACCATGAAGTAGCAAAATAGGGCTTAAGAGAGACAAAAATCTTTGAAAAGGGAACAATTCCCTACCCGCAGTGGGGCATCCGACCGTCGGAGGCGGAAAGAATGGCACCGTGGCAGAGGTCGCCGCCTCTTTCCCTGGATGCTACTTAGCAGCCATCAGAGCATGGAGGAAGCTCTGAAAGAGTTTGAGAAGAAGAGAAGAAGAGGAAAATTCTCTAAAAAGACTTGAGAATTCTAAGAGAAGATGAACTTCTCTAAATCAGCCAAGAATGGCTTTTATAGGCACTGCATGCACCTATAACTTCGCGCCTCTGGCGTTGCATGCGCCTATAGCTTCGCCTCTTAAAAAAGAGTGCAAGCTGTCATTTCAAATTGAAATTTGAAACGATATTTCTAATTTCAAGAACCGTCCACAGTGAAGGCATCTATCTTTGCTTACATGCGAACTTACACTTTGCCTGTAGCTCCGTTGTGAGCTCATTGTTGACTTCACGTGGCATTTGGTTAACTTCGCTGAAAGCCAGTGTTTACTCCGCTAAGAGCTTAATCCCGCTGAAAGCTCATATTGTAGCTCCGCTGAGAACTCATATTGTATCTCTGTTGAAGAGCTCATTCCCTAGCTTCGCCAAGAACTTGTCCTTAACTAGGCAGAGAACTTATTATTAGTGGAGAGTCTTGGGGTAAAACTAATATGATCACCTAGCTCAGTGTACCTAGTGGATTTTTCTTAACCCGGACAATGCAGGTATCTAGTTTCAAATTCAAAGTATTTCAAAATATGCACCAATCCATTTGACATTCATGAAAACTTTGAAGGGGGTCTTATTGACACTCTAAAAGACAAAACACTCTCAGATTTCTCTTCAACCGGTCTGAACGACGTCTAACTTGTCGACATTTACAAAAGATAAGTTACAGACAAGCTAATGATCAGGGATAAGGTAGCAACTTGGGCTCTATTGATCTAGTAAAGTAGACAATAAGTCAAAGTTGCCTTGGAAGAGAAGCCAAAGCAAGTCTATAAGTCAGATCTATCGAGGTTTGATCGAATACTTAGACTCATAGAGATCCAAGATCGCTAAAAGGCCAAAGCCATAAGCTACACACGAAGCTTCCCATTTAGCCCTGCCAGAGACTGATCCAAGAGTTTCACACTAAAAGCTTTATCCTTAGCTTCGCTGAAAGGAAGAGATGGTTCAGCTTCGCTATGGGCTGAGTCTTAGCTTCGCACGAGGCTTTGAAGATAACTTTGCCTGAAGCTATAAGCTATGTCTTAGCTTCGCATAAGGCTATAAAGATAACTTCGCTCGAAGGAGAGTTTCTTATTTAGCTCCATAGTGAGCTTTACCAAGTCATTAATTGACCGTTTCAAAATCTCACAAGGAATTAATGGGTGAACGCTACTAATTTAGTGGGATTTATGCCATTTTAAGTGGGCAGTTACACCCGCCCACTTCGTCTCACATTAAGTGGAGACAAGTAAGCCACTACGGCTAGTAAAAGTTCGCACGAACTTGTTAGCTTCACCTGAAGCTCACAGTTAGCTTCACGACAAAGCTATTTTTAGCCTCGGTGAAGTTAAAAACTGATTCAGTCTTGTTGGATTCAAGGGACAGTTACACCCCTAATTTTGCTATAAATAGCCTTTACTAAGAGGGTCTAGGGGTTGAAAAATTTTGGAAAGATTGAGAGGAGATCTCTAGCAAAAGTGTTCTCTTGCCCTCCTGCTTCCAAAGCCTCAATTTGCTTCTAAAATCTCAGAGATTCAGTTCTCTTTCATTCAGGATTCCAACACGCCTTCTATTTTCTATAGATTTTCAGAACCAAGCGAGAGAAAAATTCTATCAAGGAGGCATCTTGACCACCTGATTGATTGCATCGTCAAAGGGATAAAGTGATTGCGCACTAATCAGATCCTACCGGCATACTTCTTCAGAAATCTCAAAGGAGATCTACCTGTAATTTTCTTTTAATTACTTGTAATTTCGCTCCTCCATTCTCTTTTGCAAGTTTTCCCGATCAATTTTAATGGAAAACAAATGCTTTTAAGACTCTGCCAGCATGTAGAGGCACTCTATAAGAAGACAAAAACTGAAGCGATACTGACAACCTGAGTCCAGATTCAAGGGGTATGCTTTCCTCCTTTTCTCTCGGAGTCCTCGAGAGCACATAACTCATGGGGGTGAGTCCCCGACCTCATGCCAAAGAGAGAAGCAGAGGGGGCCTTTGTAGTAGTCAGTTTTTGACCCCTCGAGATCATGACACGTATCCATCCAGCCCTTGGATGATCGCGTGACACATGTTTATACTCAGAATATCTGAAAAAGAGTCATAATCACATCCAAATCTGGGCAGTTCAAGCAGCCAAAGGATAGAGATAAAGTCGGTTATATGTATCCCTATCTCCAAGCTAAATCTTCCCTGAATCTGCTCAAAGCATATCAGCCAAATTGGCAGTTGAATAGACCCTATAGAATAAAAATAAATACGGGCTCAACCAATTCAAATAAGGATGTTTGGCTCAACCGCCTCTAAGACAAGCAGGTGAGATGGGATAGACATTCAAATAGATAAGAACTCTGTAACCTTATCCAATGACACCCACCTGCATAAAAAGTAAACCCCTCCAACGAGAGGGAGATAGGAATCAATCCCAGAACTCTAGCGCACGAGATCAGACTGTCACTATTGTAATTTTCTCTGAATTATAGTGGACCATCTCCCTTCCTGAACCATGGTTTTTCCTTCATGTTTCAATGTAAATCTGTGCATTTGCTCTGGTTTGATCTGAATGATTCATCTGTTAATTCAATAATTTTGGTGCATGGATAACTCTCCTGAGAATTACCCACATCACTAGCAAAATTAAAACTTCACAAATACCCAAATTGAAGTAAAATTCCAACAAGCATTCCCAAAACTGAAGCAAAATTCCAGAATGATTGAAAAAATTCCAGCAAGTATCTCCAAAATTGAAGCAAAAATCCAGTAGGATAGCAAAATTCCAGCAAGCGTCCTCATTACCGTTAAAGCTCGAGATCAGAGTTTGATCTCGGATGACATCACCGTCTATCTACAACATCACCCTCCGTTTAACTTCACGATGAGGACTAGCATCCCCATTGCCCTCAAGATTAGAGCTTGACATCATCCTCCACTTCACTTCACGCTGCTAGAGGTCGATATCGCTGCTGGAGCTCAGGATTTGGGCAGCGGATCTAAATCTCAGCAAGCTACAGAGCATGGCGAGCTGTAGAGCATGACACTACGAGTTGCAGAGGGATCTCGAGCTCGAAGGCTTGCTGCAGAGGAAGATCCAGTGGTGGTGGCCGGTTAAAAAATCATTAGTTAAAAACTGCCACTTCCACTCGCATTGGTTGGAGTATGGTTTGGGGTCAGAGAGAGAGCAACAAAGATGAGGCATAACGTGATCTTGAGAGCTTGCAACGTTGGTTTCAAGATGGACTTGTTTTTCCTATCTCGAAGGAAAATGAAAGAAGCAGAATGGGGGAAGAGAGAGAGAGAGAGAGAGAGAGAGAGAGAGAGAGAGATTGGCGGAGTAGATAATGAGGCGATAGAGGGTAAGTGCAAATAATGATCAAAGAGAGACAGGTTGATCAGATAATGAGAAGGAGAGAGAGATTGGCTCTGTACAGAACCTGGGGATATGATTTTTTTACATCTCTTGGATCAATGATGTGGCAGGGTATATGATTTTTTTTTTGAGGGAGATTTAATAGCAGTTCTTAAAGAATCATCATTAAATCCATCCTTTTAATGGCGATTCTTCACCGTTAAATCTCTGTGAATCATTTACAAAATTGCCACGCTTACTTTTTGTTGGCCCAAAGGCCTTCCACTCTAGTTTTGATGATGATTAACTCATATAGTTATGTGTACTAATAATCTTGTGATTATAGTTTCAGATCATTAATCAAGTTATTAGTAGGTGATTAGCTTCAATAAGATGATTTGGAAACTTTCACATGTTGATTCAAGAGCCCGAGCGTCAAAGATCATATATAGCAATTGTTCGGTGGATCAAAAAGTTTTGGATCGAGTCGGCTTGGAGATTGCGCTCTACAAGAAGACATCGGTACCTAGTTTAATTTGTGTTTAGATCTAAATTGTAAAGATTAGAATAGTATGATATGCTCAAGTTCACAACACACACGTTTCATGTTTTGAATATTGGTTTCCGGTTTTCTGTTTTTGGTTTAACCGATCTTGGTTTTCATGAATAGATAGATCAAAACAAGTTTACATGGTTTAATGTATATTAGATTTGTTCTATATACATGCATGCTTCAACATCCTAGACAAACTTAGTTTTGACTTGTTCATGTGTTTTATGTTTTGGTATTTTCAACAAAACATATTTTGGAATTTAAGTCAAAAACATGGATATATATATATGTTTCATGTATATAGGATAATATCCATATGCATCATGCCTAAATGTTGTTTAATATCATGTTTTTGTATTTGGATGAGTTTTGGACAAAATGTATTTTCTATTCAAAAATCCAAGTTTTAGAAAATACAAGTTTTGAATTTTGGTAAAAAATGATAAGACACAAAAATGTTTCAAGATGTTTGAAATTTGTGTTGAAATTTTTAACACAAGTTTATATTTCAAAATAAAATGATAAAACTATTTTTGTGTATTTTTACAAGTTTTTATGGATTTATTAGAATAATTTTTACCCTGTTTTTCTGACCCAGAACAGTGGCTGACAGGCCAGGTCGGTCGACCGCACGGTCGACCGACGTGCACAACCCTGTGCACGTCTGGCAGACACTCGGGACGGTCGACCGGCCGGTCGACCGTACCAGAGAGCAATGCTCTCTGTTTTGGACGGTCGACCGAGCGGTCGACCGGTTGCTGCCAACGGTCAAAATGTGACCGTTGGACGGTCGACCGACCGGTCGACCGGCAGTTCATTTTTGGCAGGATCTGCTGCCAACGGCTAGTTTTCCAAATGGCCTATAAATACCCCCTTGGAAAGAGTTTTTCCAAAAAGAATTTTTGGGCGAATTTTCTGAGCTTTCTCTAGTGTTTTCACAGCAATCAAAAGAAGTTTTTGGGCTTTAATTGAACAATTTATTTGGTGTTTTTGCTAGGGTTTGGAAAATCAAGAAAGGATTTTGGGAAAAGTTTTTGACTCAATTTCTTCATCTTGGTTTCTAATTTTTTCCTAAAGATTTTCTTTGAGTTTTTGATTTCCATTCCTTTGGTTTTCTCCACACTTGAGCTACATCTACTATCTTATTCTATAGGATCTTTGTGTGGAAAAGAGATTGTTTGTGGTCTTTTGATCACCAAGTTGTAAACCCAATCTTTGCTTGGCTTTGTGCCTTTCCCTCATTGTGTTGAGGAGGTTGTGCATTTGGGTTGTATCCCTCAAGTGGTGAGGTGATCCTTGTGTTGCTTTGTGCTAATCCCTCAAGTTGTGAGGTGATTGTTTGTTGGCTTGGAGTTGTGCCTCAAGGAGGGAGGTGTGTTTGTAAGGAGAGGAGTTGGGTACTCCTTATAATTGTTATTGCCCCAAATCCTCGGTGGAGGTTCCCTTTGGGGAGTCCTTTGTGGACAAGCTAGTGGACTTAAAATCCTTCTGTGTGAAGGCAGGGATGTAGAGCTGGGTGCTCGAACTCGAAACATATCTTATTGTTTGTGCTTGATCCCTTGGTTCTTACTCTCTCTTTACTTTGTGCCTTGCATCTATTCATATTGTTCATCATAATTATTTGCTTGGCTTGTTTTAGTGTGCATCTCTTGTCAATTGCAATTAGTTTTTAAATTCCGCATTAAGTTCATTAGATTAGCATTATCACCTATTCACCCCCTCTAGGTGATTTTCAATTGGTATCAGAGCCTCCGCTCCTGATATTTAGGTTTAACGACCTAGGAGTGAGATCTTGTTTGCTAATCTTCATTTGCATTGTTCATTTGCACACATATAGTTGCACTCATGGATAGCCCTCCTATGTTTGATTTTTCTAAACATGATATTTGGAAGGCCAAAATGAGTAGTCATTTAAAAAGCCTAGGACATCCAGTTTATCAAGCCACTACTCAAGAATCCTACCCAAATGCTAGCAAGCATAAAAAGACAAATGCATTAGCACTTAAAACACTTAGAGCATCTCTTAATGAAGATCTTCTACATGTGTTTGATCATTATGATTCGGCTTTTGCAGTTTGGAGCATATTGACTTCTCCGAGCTTCCAAGGATCATTAACAAGTTGAGGAGATCTAGGAGAGACAAGTCCGACGAGCATTGCCTCATGGTCCAAGGGAAAGACTCCCTTGAGGTACAATCGGATTCTCAACTAGATGATAGCTCTAGTTCATATTGCTATGGGTGTTTGGAAGTTCAAAATTTAAATTAGAACTTGCCTCAAAACTTGAAAAATTCTTAGAAAAACATGAACTTTTGAAAAAGAAGAACTTTGATTTAAAAGAAGAAATGAAGGATTTATGCTCAACTTTTGAATCAGTTTTGCAAGAGAAGGAAGAGATTACTAGTGAACGTGACTCACTAAGATCTCAACTAGACCTTGCCCTAAAAGAGATTGATGTTTTGAAAAGTAAAAATGATTGTGATGATGTTGTGAAAAACAATGAGGTTTTATCTTCAAAATTGAATTTTTTTAAAAGATAACCTTGCATTGAAAAATGAAATTGATTTCATTGCAAAAGAATTGGATTTTGTTTTAAAGAAAAATGATTCTTTGAAAATTGAATTGTCTTCACATGTTTGCCATGCTAGTGTAGCTTCTTCATCTAGCACACCTTTGCATGCTCCACTTTATCTTCAACTATTGAAAATGATATAAATGTTTTGAAGAAAAGTGTTGATTGTTTGGGCTCTACTTTGAGCCAATGTACTTTAAATCATACACGCTTGGAAACCTTGGTTCGTAAGAAACAAGGTCCATCTTTGCATGTACACTCATCACGGCATACACATGCTCATCACGATCACAAAATTCACACTATGTATGCCCATGTGTACACATGTACACATTGTGGTCGAAAAGGTCACCTTGCTAGATTTTGCTATGATCGTTTACATATTGAAAATTAGCAAATAATCTTGTTTGGGTTAGAAAAGATACTAACCCCTATGGACCCAAAAGAAAATGGGTACCAAAGACCACCCCTAAAATATTTGATGTAGGTGTGGGCTCTCGCATCACGTGAGAGTAGCGGTGCCGTGGAGTGGAAGCGTTCCGTGCTAAAGAAAATAATTTGGATGCATCACTTTCAAGGGGAGTTTGGTGGGGAGAACCACCATTGGTTTGGAGAATTAGAGAGGTACCTTCATCGGTTTTGGTATCAATCTCTAACTCCCGTTTACATTTGCATACTTTTCATGTTCATCATTTCATAACATGTCTTGGTTTATTGTTTATTATGTTTATGCTATGATAATTAGATTAGTGTTATACATGTTAGTTATTTGAGACACCCATGGACCTATCTTTGTGTTCTCACTTTGTTTTCAAACTAATATGTATGTCCTAGATCTAATGCATACACATAATGAACATATGTGTGTTTATGATTTTGTTTTGATGCTTCATGTTTTGATTAGTATATTAAATGACATGTATTAGACCATTGACATGCATGTATAGCTTATGAGACCACCCATGTTTATATGGACTCATATGTTGTGTTCTCACCATTTGTTTAGCTATTATGCACATCATAGCTCTAATAGCATGTGGATTTACATAATGATCATGTTTATGATTTTCATGTTGATTTATATCCCGTTTTATGCTTAATGATTTGATTACTTGTTTAGATGTTAGTTTTCATTAAGACTAGAATTTATACTTGTACGTATAGTGGGACACAAATAAATCTTTATATATGTTTGTGCTTGGATGCTTATTTGTACCATTAGATGTGCTAGTATAGTCTAGTTTTGATGATTCATGCATTCTAACTTGTATTCCCTATTTTGGACATGTTTATGATCATGTGTTTTAACTTCATGTATATGTCTATCTTGTCCAAACTATTGATTATACATGTACATCCTTTGAGCCACGTGCCTCCATGCATATACTTTTGTGGTCTCATTATGTTTAGGATATGTATGTATACGTTAGTTTGTACATGACATACATATGCCTTGAAGTTTTAAATCGTTTTGATGATTTTCATGTTTTTAGGTGATTTCAATTGGTAATGAAAATCTAGTTTTTCATGCTTTCATGCTTAAGGAATTTAAATTGAGCTTAATTGAATATTTTCATGTTGATATGTGTCACATCATACATGTACACTCACTTTATTAGTTTACTCATGATTTGTTTTCATGAGACTATAGTATGGGCTTTATGGATTTTGAGTGTTTAGTGACCATGTGATCTACATAGTTTCATGAAATATTTTTTATTTTATTCCTTACTTGAAGGTTTTCGTACTAGTTAACAAATTCTTCCATAACTAGTTCGTGTTCTTCGCTTTGGTAGAGTTTTTTCAAACAATCTATATTTCAAACCTATTTTTGAAAAACCCTACCTTCTAAGGGTGGTTGGATGGGAGATCATGCTCATGTATGCCTTATAGTGAAAATCATTTAAAACTGAACATGATTGGGAGGCTAGGTTATATGAGATATACACTTGATATTATTGTTGTTTCAATTGGTATCATTGAAATTCTTTCAATTGGTATCAATATTGACATTTTTGTATACTCATATTTTTTTAATATATGTATGCTTACACTTCAAAGAATATCAATTTCAATTGGTATCTAATTTTCATACATATATATGTTTTTATTTGTGCTTATTATATTCATATATCTTAGAGCACAAATTTTGATCATGATAAATCTTGTTTTATAATGACTATCTTATTCCAATTGACTAGTTTTCAATTGGTATCCATATACAAGCTTTGCATGTTTTTATTTGGTAATTTATAAAGTGGGAGAAAAATTGTATTTCATCTTTCAATTGGTATTTGATTTCCACTCCCATACTTTATGATTGAAAATTTCAATTTGGTATCATATGTTCAAAATGAAAAATATTTACAATTGGTATCAAAATCCTTGTTTAGAAATTCAAAATTGTTATGTTTAATTTCAATTGGTATCAAGATTATTTTCTTATAATTGGTATCAATGTTTTTATGTTTCCTTTAAATTGGTATCAAGATGCTCTACTTTGACAATTTTTTTTAATCGATATCTTAATTGATTGTCACCCTTATTTACATAATTTGTGTTTTAGACAAAAAGGGGAGAACATTATTTATTGCTTTTAAACCCTTTATTGTTTCTTTGTTTCGAACAAAAAGGGGGAGAGAATGTTTTTTTTACTTGGGACCCCTTGTTGATGATTGACAAAAGGGGGGAGAAGTATTTGAGTTTATATGCATGTTTTATATGCATGTTTTGTTTAATTAGAGTTAATTGTTTAATTAGTATCAAGAGCATTATTTAAGAACATGTTTTTATTGGTATCAAGAGTTTATTGTTATCAAGAGCACGTTTTATGCAATGATGCATTTCATATGTTTGGTATCTAGAGCATGTTTTGTTTTGAACATTTCATTGGGTATCTAGAGCCTTTTATTATTTTGCATTGTCATTCATTGTATATTTATGTTTATTTGTTTTATGCATGAGTTAAGGGGGAGCTTCTTTGAAGCTTAACTTTAATCCATGCATATATAACTCCATGAGTTTTGTCATCATCAAAAAGGGGGAGATTGTTGGCCCAAAGGCCTTCCACTCTAATTTTGATGATGATTAACTCATGTAGTTATGTGTATTAATAATCTTGTGATTATAGTTTCAGATCATTAATCAAGTTATTAGTAGGTGATTAACTTCAACAAGATGATTTGGAAGCTTTCACATGTTGATTCAAGAGCCCGAGCGTCAAAGATCATATATAGCAATTGCTTGGTGGATCAAAGAGTTTTGGATCGAGTCGCTTGGAGATTGCGCTCTACAAGAAGACATCGGTACCTAGTTTAGTTTTTGTGTTAGATCCAAATTGTAAAGATTAGAATAGTATGATATGCTCAAGTCACAACACACACGTTTCATGTTTTGAATATTGGTTTTCGATTTTTCCGTTTTGGTTTAACCGATCTTGGTTTTCATGAATAGATAGATCAAAATAAGTTTACATGGTTTAATGTATATTAGATTTGTTCTATATACATGCATGCTTCAACATCCTAGACAAACTTAGTTTTGACTTACTTGTTCATGTGTTTTATGTTTTGGGTATTTTCAACAAAACATATTTTGGAATTTAAGTCAAAAACATGGATATATATATATATATATATATATATATATATATATATATATATATATATATATATATATATATATATGTTTCATGTATATAGGATAATATCCATATGCATCATGCCTAAATGTTGTTTAATATCATGTTTTTGTATTTGGATGAGTTTTGGACAAAATGTATTTTCTATTCAAAAATCCAAGTTTTAGAAAATACAAGTTTTGAATTTTGGTAAAAAATGATAAGACACAAAAATGTTTCAAGATGTTTGAAATTTTTGTTAAAATTTTTAACACAAGTTTATATTTCAAAATAAATGATAAAACTATTTTTGTGTATTTTTACAAGTTTTTATGGATTTATTAGAATAATTTTTACCCTGTTTTCTGACCCAAAACAGTGGCTGACAGGCCAGGTCGGTCGGACCGCACCAAGGGCCGGTCGACCCAGCGGTCGACCGACGTGCACAACCCTGTGCACGGACGGTCGACCGGCCGGTCGACCGTACCAGAGTGCAGTGCTCTCTGATTTTGG